>JASWJB010000271.1:0-60692 GCA_032433595.1 Conoideocrella luteorostrata
ACCGCTTATCATCTCCACTACCGGTCATGACGGCCCTATGGGTGCCTTCTGTGTGAAACGCCTCGTCAGCATGCAACGCATTGAAAAGCTCGGTGGCATGCGAGGTCTTGATATGAACTCTGCTGAAGATGCTATCGTCAAGAACACTCGTGAGATCGTCCCAGGCCTCATCGTTGGTGGTATGGAACTTTCAGAGGTTGATGGTGCCAATCGCATGGGTATGAACCGATCTTTCATTGCCTACATCGTAACCAAATCTGCTAACCTAGTGTGTGCTATTAACAGGCCCAACTTTTGGCGCCATGGCTCTAAGTGGTCTTAAGGCTGCGGAGGAGGCTCTCAAGGTCTTCGACGTCCGTGCCAAGCAGAACGCTCTGTAAACCACATACAGAGCGATTGAATAGAAAACAAGCAAACGAATAGTGCCGGTCATTTGCAATTGTTGGATCGTTTATACGTCGTCATTCGTTTTAAGGCATACGACAGTACGAAGGTAGTTCGCACCATACTGAAATATATTTGCCGCTTCTGTATTCTTCGATACCGGTGACATTTAACAAATGCGAGCCGAGAACATTCATTGCAGGTAGTCGTTACTCTGTTCTGATCGTTGCGTAGACGAGCCTTGAAACCGTAGTACTGGTTGCCATCACTGCCTATTTAGCCATTCCATCAGTTCATGCCGTCCTGTTACTTGAATATTAAAGCCCAAATTGGGAAAATCTGAATTAGGGTATGATGTAGGCTGTTGGACCGTTCAAAATAGGCAACCAAAACTGACCGACCAGGGTAAATCTCTGCTTGGTACAACCAATCCAACCAACCCGTTAAGGCATAGAAACCCATCTTTTGTGGCAAACTAACAAAATCCCAATTGACGATAGGTGGGACCTACCAGGTTTTCTTAGCTCACTAGTTATTCGTGGAACAAGAGAAACGTCCAAGGAAGTGATGAACATGACTCGGTGCGGATGCGTGGAAATCGCCCCAGAAGCCACTTGGGAGCCAGGTAAGTTGATAACATCCATTCCTTGTCCATTAGTAGACAAGAAGCAATGTACCGAGTACCGCAAACTGGTACGTGATGCTCAGATTTCAAACCTGTACAGAGTAGCGTGTGCATGCCGTACACGCCGGGGATGATGACAGGTCTCTCAATCTCGGCGCGATACTCGTCTGAGTGAGTGCCTTTTGTCGCTGACATGACGGCTCTGAACCTACCTCTGGCAAAGGCCTACAGTAGCTTACTGTTTCTCTCCCCTCCTCTCTCCCTCTTTTTTTTTTTTTTTTTTTTGGTATTCTGTACTCCGTAGTACTGTCTGCTGTACATGCGGAGTACAAAGAGATGACTGGCCACCTCCTTGTTCAACAGCCGGTTTGGCCAATACGTTAGTTTGCGTGGAGACCATCAAAGTTGGCCGACACTTTCGGCCGAGCGGTCACCTGGCTATTACCGGAAACTCAGACTTTGCTTGCGCATCTGTGAATATTTGGGCCACGATTGGTTGAGCACCTGCATGTAGAGCCTGAGCCAGCTTCGTCCGCATATCAGGGCGAGTGCACGTTGAATAGCGGTAATGACATTTTCACCGCCCCCCCTTTCGGTTACGCTAGTAGTACCTAGGGCTAAGCAAGCGTAACAAGTTGTCATGAGGCGTGTGCTTTTCTCCGGGTGAAGTTTATATTATTGTACAGCAAAATTACTGCGAGTGGTGTGCCAGCCACACGTCACGAAGCCGAGCCACCCCCAAGTTGGACTGTATAGCGTGGCGACAGAGTGTACAGAGTACGGAGCCTCTCGACCATCATGACTTTTCGTCTTGGACTTCGGTGCTAGTTACGCAGCCACGCAATCCAGAGAAAAGGAGTCCTCGAAATAACATCTCCTTTCTTTCCAAACGGTATTGCCCCACGCACCGAGGTTTCGTCGCGCCGGACGGGAAGATTTTTAGTCATGGCGGGCTCGGCTTCGGATATGAGCCGGGCGGCCTGAAGGTCGTATTGTATCTTTACGTGAAACCTGCGCTCCGTAACCAATCGACGCTCATCTCTGATCTGTCACCCAGCGTGACATTGCAGATCGACCCCGGGAGCTAAAGCATGAAGAGGTGAAGGGATGAGGGCTACTAATATGCCAGCATGCTTTGACATGGACGTGTCCTGCCTGTGGCTACAATTAGCTTCGGCCAACTTTTTGTGCTGAGTGCTTGGATGCTTGGATGCCACCGATGCTTGGGTGCCTTTGGTGCTGTCTCACAGGGGCGGCCACTAGGCATACAGCGGCAAACAGGGCACATCGGGTGCGACTGGGGCGGCCTGGCAGGCTATTTGGGCTGCACCAACGCAGGCCAGACCAGGTTGGTCCGCGCTGCTCTCATCTGTAAATGGCCAGCATCTGGTCCGGGAGGGGAGGAGCACAGAGGGCGGGATTTGCCGTCGCATCCCTAGTACATGTGCGACGGTCTAGGAGAAATCGAAAGCATCTGTAATGGTTTGGAGCGGCGATTCTCAACTCTGCGAATCGGTCGACGAGCTGAACATTGTGTTGGACTGGTTATTCATTGCTCGTTCGGCGGTTCAATCAGCTCGGCTCAGCCCAGCTCAATTCAGTCAGCTCAGCAACTTTATTGGTTTTTCCGGTCCCGTGACTGCTCAATTTGCTTGGACCAGTCCCGCTGTCCGTTGGGAGCCAGCGCCAGCACGCCAACGCCCAAAGGCGCGCCAGGGGTCCAACCAGCCAGTCAGAGGCCGCGAAACTGGAATCGACTAGTGTGAAAGCGGCTCTCCAAACGGGAGCCAACAGAAATTTCGCAAAACCGGGCTCCCCGCCTGCGCCCCTCCCAAATGGCCACCACGTCCAACGGACAGATCGGTCAACTCGTGGCCCTCCCGTTGAAGGCTTTGCCGACATGTTCGCCGACACACTTCGAAACGATCCAGAGGGTAGGCCGAAGTGACGCCTGTGTCGCCTATTGTCTCGAATCATAGCTCACCGTACCTCGCGGCCATGGATGGTGACAGCTCCGGGTCCAACGCCGTCCCGGGCCATCCCTCCGAACATCCTCTTGCTCATGTTCAGGTCCCGGCTGACCGGCCGGAGGGTGGTGGCCCTGAGCCAGTTGTCCAGAGCCGTCCCCGCAAGTTCACCATTCAGAGCACGTTTGGTATACCTAGAGAGAGAAGAAGTCGTAAGAGTCGCCCCTGCGATGCCTGTCGCAGGCGGAAGACGGCATGTATCATAACGACTGAGCCTCCATGTGAGTTTCGAAGTGCTTCCTCACCCTCCTTGCCTCCTTGGCCCCCGCCTCCACGTACTCAGGTACCTGGAAGGTGAGAGCATGAACCGAAGACACCATGAGCCATCATGATGTCATGTCCTGGGGTCTGTATATCGCTGTGTTACACGTTTCATCACTGACCCGTCATATATAGGCGCATTTTGTCGGGCAAGGGGCATGAAATGCCTATCTACAGCAGTAGGTGAAGGAACGCTCACGAGGAATCCTCCAAGCCAAAACCATGCCCAGGGTCGGGGAGGTGCAGGAGATCGGGAGCAAACCGAAAACCTGGAAAGTCCAAACACCGCCAAATCTAGTCCCGGACTTGTCACCTCACCGTCTGTTTCTGGTACCAGTGACCACTCTACTCCACGTTATGGCAACGAAGGGAGTTCCGTTGGATACTCACCATTTGGCTTCAATCGAGAATACATAAAGTCCGAGCCAGACACGAGCATTACCAGCATGGATATTGTGCAGCCAGCCTTGAACTCTCCTGAATCGTCAATCGTCGGCGGCACTGCTCACACGTTGGAGGATAACCCAGGGAGGGCGACGTACTATCTAGGCAGTACAGCTGAGCAGGATCCGTTTGTTCTTGATGCCTTTAGCTACGGAATTTTGAGCGAAACATCAACTGTAGATGCCAACGTGGTCCAACTGCACCGCGGAGGGTCCGACGTGGACGACTTACCACTGCATTTTCTATTCTTGTCCATGGGGCATCCGAAGCATACCAACCTCTCCAGGGAAGAAGCCTCGGATGCCATTGAGACGAAAGTATGGCCTCATGCTGACGTCCTCGTTCGACTCTACTTTAAGCATGTGCACCCAATCATGCCCCTTTTGTCCAAGGTCCGCTTTCTTCGTCGATATGCAAGCAACAGGAAATCTATACCTGCATGTCTGCGTGGAGCAGTGTATGCATTGGCCGCCGTCTTCTGGCCAGAAGACTCGGCAACGCGCAGCGGAGATCCATTCCCCTTCCAGCAGCATGAGATCGTCGATCAAGCTCACCGAGCTCTTCGCAGAGAAATTGAAAACCCAAACTTATTTGTTGTGCAGGCATGTTTGCTCCTGATTCATGTTCAACCGCCCTCCATAGACGCGATGGAAGCACCATCTACCTTTACGCTTGCCGCTCAAGCAACCGCAGCCGCACAATTGATTGGCCTTCACCAAGACCCTAGCGACTGGAACCTGGAGCTGGTGGAGAAGAAGTTGCGGAAAAAGATTTGGTGGTCGACTTTTGTAACTGATTGCTGGGCGGCCATTGCCCTTGGAAACCCCCCTCACATTAACGAGACCTCTTTTAATACTGCTGCGGTTACTATCGACGATCTTCGTTGCGATGAGGATGTGCCTGACGATTTGCGATACCTTGTGGACCTCCAGAACGCGTACTTTGATGTCTCCGCAGGCGCCCGGTTCTTGGAATCAATAAGAATAACCAGATATTTACGAGGTGTGCTGGACTGTAGCTTGTACGTGTCATTCCGCCCCCACCCCACCCTTTCTGTATTATTCCTCCCCTCTCTGGTTTGTCGCAGACGAGTAAAGAAGGACACTCGCATTAACAACCGTTTCTTTTAGCCAAGTAAATATGAAAACACCCGACCTGTTAGACCGGTTACAGTTCCGCGAGCGGCTTGTGGACATACATGACAAGTTGAATGATTGGCCAAGCCTGATACCATCCTGCTTGGTTGTTCCTCGAAATCGAGATCCCGTGATGTCATGCCTCAATTGTGAGTTAACAAGCTATATCGGACTATGCCCGCCTTGCGTTGTCGTCTAATCAAAGGCAACACACTAGGTCCCCTGCACTTAATGTTCTACGCCAGCAAGGTCCTACTTTATCGAGCCCTGATGCATCCCGCTACGAAGGCCGCTAAATCTCAACCTAACTCTTATCTTCGACAATGGTTTGCCTATGCACTGACGGACTTTACTCAGTTCACGGAATTTTTCGTCACCATAAATCCCGGCGATTTAAGAGGCTTTTGGGGCCGTCGTAAGTACTTTCTTCTGCATCTGGAGCAGAGCATGACTTTCAGAAGAAGAAAAAAAAAAGTTAATCATGCAATATAGATGCCCGATCTCAATTGATTCTATGTGGAAATTTTCTCATATATCTTTTTCTCATGGCCGCAGACAGGGAACACATTGAGGCGGCGCACAAGATTCTGGAAGATTTTCGAGTCAAGGTAAACAAGATATCTTTAACCGACCACGTCCCGACAAAAGCATTGATACGAGCGACAACAATCCGCTGCAACTCTTTTTTTGCTCAAGCTGCAGCCGTAATGCGACATGGACCGGAGGCTGCAATAACGGAGCCTATTACTGTTTGTGGAACGGATGGAACCGTCAGTGGCTCGTCGTAGGTGCCTTTGCCCGCTTGGAATTGGCAAGGGGGCTCAGCCACCTCGTTGAAATCCCGCAAACTTATACCCTATACGATTTGATATAATTAGCGAGTGACATTGTGGAGATCGCATTGCTTTGGATATTTTGAATAGGAGTGGCTGGCATGGGGGCTGCTTTTCGCATTTCAATCTTTGAATGCTCCCAACACTGCACCAATGATGTTGACGTAATGATTAACTTTGTTGTAGAGGAAAGACGGTTATTGGGCCAAGCTATTCATGCGATATTCAAGTTGCTACAGATGTTGGGATATCTGGAAAAGGCAGTTCTACGCTAAAACAACTCAGAATCGCCATCCACATACCCGTGGACCAGGCTGTTCATTGGCCTGTTCTTCATGCACTGTCAGGCCATTTTTTTTTTCCAAGTTTTTTTTCATGATAGGATGACTTGTGCGGTGATCATCATGGTTTCTCATGCCATGATCGAGGATGGTGGGTTCGGGTGTTACGTATGTCTCAAAGTTGGAGGAGGTAGGGATTCACCGGCAAGGCGTATGAATAGGCCCATTAGGGGATTGTTAATTCGGTGACGCCGGGGCCGGACAATTTGGCCTGCAGATGGCTTGGTATATATGGTAATAGTTTATGAGTTTCATGTTTCATATTTGATGAGTGTTATCGACCGACTTGCAACGGAGAATATTAGGCTAAACAGCGAATTATTGTAAATGAGCCTGGATTATAACTCTCGGAGTGCTTTTGTGTTTTAACCGCACCGGGGTAGTTGGACTAATGGGACTATTTATATCGAAAATCGTACGGTGAGCATGACAAATGCCGCCAAGCTTGCAATCCTCTGCCCACTCCCATAGCAAGAGACACTCGTGATTTCAAGGCGCCTTTCTGGACCAGGGCATCGATGGCATCGACAAAAAAGAGCCTTCTGCCCGATGTGTCGGGGCAGAGCGCCGTGGGCGGCGTCGGATGCAGATGATGAGCGGTTGAAAGCGCCACAGCGAATTGGTATTTGGGGTGCTGGAGTATGTGGGAGTCTTTGGTACTTGCTTGGGTCCATGCCATGCAGGCGTGCGTACGACAACGCAGCTGGATCACAATACATCACATTATACGATTCACTGCACTGCACCTCTCGCAGCATCAGAGCCATTCTCACAGCTGCCAGCATTTCTCGCACGATTGCCCACCGCCCCCCATACCCCCATAGGAAAGCAGTCACGCAGTCTGGCGGCAACAGAAGCATTTCCAATGATTCTTTCAAGCTAAGCAGCGGTATCTCAAACAGCGGTATCAAGAGCAACTAACTCACGGACAAATCCCACCCTCCACCTGGAGAACTCCAAAATCTAGCCCCCCAAGCCCTTCTCCAAGCCCTTCTCCTTCTCCTTCTCCTTCTCCTTCCTTTCCTCCTGCTGCTCCCTCTCAGGCGGGAACTTCATTCCACGACTCGGACCCTGTGGATTCGAATCTGCGCCCCAGCCGCCGTATCCATCTGCCACGGCCAAGCCCCCGAGCCCGCTGGCAGGACCGACGTCTATCCTGCCCGCGAGTTGGTTCTTCCCGACGCCGGGCTGCGTCTCGGCCCAGGCGTTGAGCTCCTCGCGCGTCTTGCCCGTGTACTTGAGAATGTCCTCGTCCTTGATCGGCGTGCGGTCCTTTTTATCGTGGTACCGCTGATAGAGGGACTTTTTGGGTTCTGCGTCGGGACTGTTGGAGCCCGCGGATTTGCTTTGTGGGGACCCCATTGTTTGATGTGAAGTGAGATGAGGCGGATAGTGCGGAGTATTCCGTATAGAAGTATGAACACGCTGAGATGGCTGTGCTGCAAGAGACTAGAGTTGTATTGATGGGCGTTCAGTCAGGCGCAATTAGATGCATTATCAGATGGTCCTGGCTGATCAGTGCAGACATCGAAACAAGGCCGGCTGGCAAGAACTTTGATTTATATATTCTGCGAGGACGGGCTGAGGCTGACAGGGCGGGCTGGCTGGCCGGCTACATGAGCGAAACAGCCTTCCCGTCCTATCCCATCCAACACACATGCTTGTCTACGTCAGCGCGGCCAACCACCCACGAGCTGTCGTCTTACAGACATCGTCAAGCCACTCACCTCACTAGTGCAACTACCCCCGTAGTTACCCCGTACTCCGTACTCCGTACAGAGCGCTTAGTTAGTTAGTTGGTCAGTCAGTTGGTTATGCAGCGCAGGGCACAAGTGCAGGCCAAATCTGACAAGTAGCCAGCCCTCCTCTACCCCCTTGCGACGCAACGGGGGCCCTGATCGGCAGTGCCACATGAACCATAACAGGCAGTCGAGCACCGCATTCAGTGCAATCCGAATCTGAATCCTTCTGCGGGGAATCCGTTCCGCCTGACGGTCGATTAGGCAGACGAGATGGATGCCCACTGGACAGGCGAAGTGGCAGTGGCGGAAGGCAGTGCTAGAGTGGCAAAACATCAATCAAGAACGTTCTTGAGCAAATGTCTAGTCGGACTTGACGTGTGATTGCTTGGCTTGGGCATGCGCGCGCAACGGAACTAACCACAAGGGCAGCAGCTCGGGCTTGAACAGGCGACGGGATGTTGAATTTCAATATGGCATGCACGTATGCATGCTTGTATTACGAAGCTATATTGGCCACCATCTGCATGACGTCGCAGGTAAGATTGCCACAACTGATGATGGTGATGATGATCAAGAGCATCAGCTTACAGTTGCCTTCTGACAAGACAGGCTCTCTCTAACCCCGGGCGCATTTCCCGTTATTCGTTCATATCCCCCCCCTCCGCTCCTTCGATCTTTGGAAAAGAACAAGACACACAGGAACAGACGTCTATCTAAGAAGCAGCCAGCGATATCCCCCTTCTAGTACGACTCAGTTCTGGCACACAAAGCCCCCCCTCCAACACCCAGGTTTCGCATTTTTCTCGTATTCGTCATAATTACGCGTGAAGCGCCATGCCCAGCGTGTTGTTGCCGCCGTTAAAGACTACAAATTGAGACTTGAAGAAGATGTCGCCGTAGATGCCCAGTTGTCCGGGAGGCGTGGGTTGGACGCCGCCGAAGCACGCTGCAATAATACCCCAGTCAGCGAAAAACCAGATCGAACATGTAAACCATTCGATGTGACAAAAGCTCAACAACTCAAAAAAAAAAAAAAAAAAAAGGGGGGGGGGGCTTACTAGTAGCGTCAACTTGAGCAAAATTGATGTCGGCGCCAGAAACCTTGGCCATGTACACGTTGCCCACATCAAGAAAAAGGTCAGGCATCTTGGTGTTGCACGGGAACGTGATCCCGCCAACCTCTTGGTTGACCTTTGCTCCCTCGACCTGTTTGTAATACGCCTCGACAATCTTCGCATCTGCCAAAATCAGAGTCGTGCCCGTGTCGGCAATGGCCTGGCCGCCACTCGTACCAGCCTCGGGCTTGGCGGCATCATTGACAGCGAACTTCTCACTGCTGAACTGCCAGAAGCCTTTGGTGGTGTTGACGGGCGCCCAGGTTAGATCTCCCTTGAACTTGGTCTTGTCGATCATGCCGAATGAATACGAGCCCGCAGCGCCCTTTTTCAGGTCAGCCGCGAAGACCGGCTCCGCGAGAGACGCCTTGATATTGTCAAAAAAGGTCTTTTGCTTCTGCGGCTTGACCGTGTTGATTTTCGAAAAGGCGAGACCCATGAGACCATCGTTGTTCTGATCCTTGACAAACTGTTCCGACACTTTCGAGGCGAGCTGAATGGCCTGCGCGTCGAATTTGGCACCGCCCACGTCGACGACGTCTGTGCCGACAGTGCCTGACGCTCCGGAACCGTCGCCGTATGTTATGTTGAACTTGGCACCGTCCATGGCCTTGAAGCTGGACTTGGTAGGGTCGTAGAGTCTGTGGTTGGCCGTCACGGCAGGATCGAGCTTTGAGCTGAACACCCAGAGATCGGAGGAGCCGGTGTCGAAGTCTAGATTCACTGTCTGCCCGCCAATCTGGACGGGAGATATGTACTCGACGTCGTTCTTTTCAGGGTTGGCGGCGACAGTTCCGACCTGCTTTGTGGAGTTGCCGGCGGCAACGCCCGGGTTGGCTGGTCTTGTGTTGTTCTTGTTGGCACCACCGCCAGTGATGCCTCCGTTGTTGCTGCTGTTGCTGCCGCCGCCAACGGTTGTCTGATTACCGCCCTCGCCGGCTTGAAGAGCTCCTTGCTGCGTCTGGTTGCCCGCGGGGTTGTTTCCTCTTTGCCCTGCCTTGCCGGCATTTTGGTTTCCTTGGCCGGCTTTGTTGCCATTCTTCTTGCCGTTCTGCTTGCCATTCTGCTTGCCACCACCAACACCCAATCCATTCAGCAAGTCGTCCAAAAGACCTCGTCGACTGGCCTCGCTCCGGCTGTTAGGTCGAAACGGCAGCTTCGCATTTCTCTTTGTGGCAGCGGCAACAGCCTCCTTCTTCTCCTGAGCTGCCATGGCATCCTGCAAACCCTGCGGCAGCGCCATGTTGAACTTTCTATACGTCTTTACCAGGGCGCGGGGGCCATTGCGTCCAGTGTAGTTTGGGTTTGGCACTCTCTTGATACTGAAGGACCGCTTCTGGATGTCTGCAGTCGAGAGAGACACCAAGGAGAAGATGGTGCAGAGGAAGACGAGCAAAGATTGGGTATGCATCGTGAAGAATAAGAATGAAAAGGGGACACACCAGGCTTCCCTTGTTGTTGATAAAAAAAAAAGTAATACGTTAGAAGAAAATAGTTGGTCTATACGGCTCACACCAGGCGGCCGGTTCTAAAGGAATGGAAATCGAACAGAAAGGATCGACCAAGTCGATGTATGGCCTGCCAGGAGATTTTCAGGGGGTTGAGCCTCTCAAGATATGAATAGAGAAGAACATAAAAAAAAAAAAAACTAAAAAACTAAAAAAAAAAAAAAAAAAAGATTATGCAGCAATCATATATCTAGCTGGCCCCAATGAAACGGCTTACAAGGTAGGAAGGAAATCAAAGGACGAGGCCGAGCAGGCGTCTTCTATATATCCACAGCCACGGGATTCGCGGCATCGTCCTCTTTTCCGAGCCTTACTCGCTGCACGTCTGCCGGCATATCTGACAGACATGGAGGGGGTCTCTCTGTTGCAGGACATCGTTTGCCAACAATGCGCACGTATCATGGATAAAGTTACCAGAACGATGGGATGGGGCGCAGCGTCAATGGCCGATGTGTGCTGCGTACGGCGATTCGCAGACCGTGGCCGATATAAAACACCACGCCCCTATCCCCAAACACGGGCTGTCGCCAAGCCGGGTGGAGACGCATGTAGCAGCATGGCGGTTCGGCATGGTTGGTTGGCTGAGGATGGTGGGAGGCAAGGGAGGTTGTCAGGCCTGACGATCGCGGCGGAGATGGGGTGGGAAGCGGGATGTAGCGACGCAGCGCCGACGCGGCCAAGTGATGAGCTGGGATTGGCGATCTGGCAACGCGGGAGGCGTTTATCGCCGAGGGAAACGTTCCAGGGCCACCCGTCGACTCGCCGTACGTTCGACCCACCTACGGGGTACGGAGTACTAGTGGATCGTGGATCGTGCTTCGTGCTTCGTTGCTTCGTGCTTCGTATGCAGGCCTTGATGGAAGAGAGAGGCCGGGGTCATGGTTGACGTGCCGTCTTTACCGCGTGCTGCCCCCGAGCTAGTTACGGCGTGCATTTGATAAACCGTCTACGGAGTACGGAGCGAACGTCAAATTTTGCACATCATAGACGACGTGGCCGAATGACGACGCTTGTAGGTCGTTTCGGCACGCCAGAAGGAAGAATTGACTGCGTACGGAGTACAGAGTAGTTAGTTGTGCTGGAACTGTAACCCGCTTCATGGAGTGCAATCTAACGAGGCACCGCACGCACTGCATTGCCTTGCATTGCATCCAGCAGCAATCCTAATAATAGCGCCGTCAACCCATCATCTTAAAACTTCCATCTGTTTCTTGATACTCGTCTGAGGCGATGGGCACACCACGAACGAGCCTCCTGAAAGAGGCCACCAAAAGCACCCCCAAAAAAAGTCCACCGCGTTTGGCCCACCAGGGGGAGCATCTACACAGAAACAAAGAAACAAATGATCGTCGTCAAAAAGCGACCCAATCGCCACTTCCTACGGGCCAAATGCACTTCTTGCAGCCCCATGCATTTGACAAAAAAAATAAAAATAAAAAAAGAACACAGCATCCTCGGCGTCGAATCTTCGCTCGTCTCACTGCCCCTTGCACGCCTACAATAACTACGTACTAGTATATCAACGATCAGAACGGTGCACTAGCCACCCACGATAGTTTCACCAATAATCAGCCAGCCGAGCTACCAATCGTGCACAATCCCCCCGCCATAGTTAGTTACCCCGAAACCGAAACCTAACTGACTACGTCCATTTCTGCCGTCACTCCGAAAAAGCACCTAGTCTTTGCCAGTGGCCGTCCGCTGCTGAAACGCCCTGCACGCCTCCAAACGAGGATGAAACCCCCCCCAGTAGTTAGCGAGAGCCTGATCTGGACGATAACTAGTTAGCTCGGAATGCGGAACGGGGCAGGCACGGCGCTGGCTCCGTACAGCAGATGCCGCGTTTACATCCGAACGGCTTTTGTTATTTCCAGTTCTGGTGTACATGGTGTGAGAGGACTAAATTAGATATGTCGTGGGCGTCAATGTGCAAGTGCTCCCGAGAGGTTTTGTTCCATGTTGTTTTGCGTTGAATCGCCCGCGCGTATCGTCAGCGCGGGGTGGGTGGAGGAGGAGGATCATTGATGCGACGATGAACATGAGCATGAGCATGAGCATGAGCATGAGCATGAGCATGAACGTGAGGGTGAAGGTGGGGAGGCGGATGGCCGCATGCATGCTTGTGAAAGTCAATTGCCCCCATGAATCAGAGTAGATTGTGTCATATAAGGCGCTGGAGGTGAATTTAATACATGACGCTTGATATGCGGCCACGCTTATCATAAGCTTGCGGTAACACCGCGCATAAACTACGTTGATGAATTAGAGGGCTATTCGCAAGAAATTTATCCGCAGTGTTCAGTAGTAGTAGTGGTAGTAGTAGTAGCAGTAGCAGTAGTAGCAGTAGCAGTAGTAGCAGTAGCAGTAGTAGTAGCAGCAGCACGAGTCAATTGATAAACACTGCACTGAAAGAACCTTCTTCCAATGTCTCGGTTCATTCAAATCTCAATTCCGAGTCATCGTCTCGCTATCAATCAAAGCAGCGCCAGTTGATGAACCGTCTATCCACCGCCTCCCACCAGAATTGAGGACCCGATGGCATTCTTCATGCCCTTGGTGCGAACTATTGCACCGTGCATGCATGACTCCAGTCCAGTTTCACCATGCTTCGGCCATCATGTTCGCACTCTTTCTTGCCTAGTAGAAAAGCGGCTTTAGATTTCCCACGCTTCGTCCACAAAGTAAATTTCCGTTTATATACTGCATGGCATCTGTTATAAGTGCTCACCATAGATAAAAACTCTACCGCATCACATATTATCATCTTATCCCCAAAATCTAATACCGGACGCAAGCCACCTACTTACTTCAAGTAGTCCTTCTTCCCGATCCTCTCACACAGCTCCTTCAATATCCCCGCCGCAACCTCATAGTCCCTCGCCTCCAGATAAATCTGCGCGCTAATCCTGATCCAATACCTATTCCCAATCATAAACAGCGACATAAACGTCTTGTAGTCCTTTACCAGCGTCTCCCCGATCCACTGGAACACCACTGCCTGATGCTCCTTGGGGACCACCACATCCGTGTCCTTCGCCCCGGCTCCCTTCTCGCCCACCCACACCGGCAGAGCTACATTCCCCATGGCGCAGTTCGTCATTGTCCCCTTGGAGTTGTCAAGACCCTCGGTCCCCAGCGCATCGGCAACGATCTTGATACCCCTTCTTGTTCAGCTCCCACAGGTAGTCTATGATTTTATCCTCCCCGCCGCACACGTCGCGCCGCCACGCGATGGCGTCCTTGACGCACAGATACGGCCCGTTGTCCTTTGTGCCCACAAACTCGAAGCTGTTCACGTAGGCGCTCTTCGTGCTCGACGGCAACGGGTTCGTTCGCAGAGCCAGCTTGGGAATGAACCCGTGGCTCGTGGCCAGTGTAGTCCGGAGGATGTGCTGGTTTCGCTTGGGCGTGTAAAACATGGCACATCCCCTCGGGACTGCAAGCCACTTGTGGCAGTTGGAAACGAAAAAGTCAGGATCCGCAGCTGTCAAATCCAGATGAACCATGCCGACGCCCTGCGCGCCGTCAACAAGGGAAATCACACCTAATTCCCTGCAGGTCTTGATCATCTCGATCCAGGGAAAGAGGACACCGGGCCGGGAGGTCACGACGTCAAACATGACGACCTTGGCACGTTTGCCATCATTCTGAACCTGCTGCACTGCCTTGCGGAAAGCCTCGATGATGTCCTCATCCTCCACCGGGTATGAAATGTTGATTTCCCTGTGCTCAAGACGGTCCTCATAGTATTCAACCAGATAGTCGGCAGCCTTGCCGCATGCTTCATACACAGTAGAAAAGCTGAGAATGACGTCCTTCCCATCCTTGTCCCAGGTGAGATTTCGGAGCACCGTGTTGACACCATTGGTCGCGTTGCCCACAAAGACGACGGTGTCGACAGGTGCGTTGACGAGCTGCGCGACTGCTTCGCGAGCCTCGTCCAGCAGCTTGGGCTGGTCGTAGCGAATAAACTGATCCGGACGAGCCTCTGCCTGATCTTGATAGGCGCGGAGCTTGTTGCGGATATGGACGGGGTATGTGCCAAAGGAGCCTGTTCGAAATGTCAGCACAGATGATGCATGCGTATGCAGCGAGGCGGTGATTTTTTAATTTAAATTTTTGATTTCCCCGCCCCCAATTGAGCTATAAGCCTCAGGAACACTCTGGTTTCTTCATACCATGATTCAAGTTGTGCCATGCTGGATCAAACAAATAATCCTCTTTCCATTCGCTGCCGAACGGTTTAGGACCGGATCCCGGCTTGCCCCTCATAACGAGAACTTCTTGGTGACCCATGATGAATGGCGCAATGTGCTATGAGGCAATTAGAAGCAGGATGATTTCCTGGATTCAGTAATTCTTTCCCTGCTTTCGTTTTTAAATTTAAAAGGAGAAAGAAAAACTAAATTGCCAAAATCAATTGATATATTGAACAATGGTCCGAAAGCATGTGTTTGTGGCAGAAATTCATCCCCTCTTCATATATGGAATGGGCCACGGAGTGCTCCGTACGGAGTATAACTAATAAAGTGACTCAGTCTGGCTCTCCACATACGATGAATCCTGACCTGACCCTTCTCCATGCCACTTTTTGCCGTTACTCAATCCACTTTGCTGAGCAGTTGATTCCACTCCCGGCCGGCAGGTCATTGACGCCCTTGGCGCGTTTTAGCATACATGGTAGTTACTGTAATGCCACCTTGCTCGGCACCGTAACAACTAGTGCTTAGTTATAGCCCGAATGCATAGGGGAGTGTCTCGGTCGCACTGATCTGCTTTGAAATCCATCACAGCTCAGCTCGGTCCTTATCCCAACTAACGCATCCGCAAGTGCTTTCTAGCGCCGACTCTAGCCGCTCTCATCCCGACAGGCCGACATCGCTCACGAAAACTATCACCATTATGACTACGCCCGGCTAGACAGTGTCTGGTCAATTCAGTCGCTTTCCGTTGATACTAATGTTGTCTAATGCTGTTCATCATGCTCTATGAGGCAGCGAAATATTGTCAAATGTGCCTCCCGTATAATTTCTCCCAACGCCACTTCATGTCTTTGTGCCTAGCATCGAAAATAAACTGCTACATGGCGGCCTGTACTTAGATCGTTGCCAATTCTTGGTCTCATTGTAATTGTATATTAAGCATCCCGCTCGTTATGCCCACACAGTTGATAATGAATAATCCTCGCAATCCTATTTACTGCAAACTCCAACTTGAACCCCAACTCTTCAATTGGCCTTCGAAATTGCCTCGTGCTTGTTTACGCGGCATGGATCTTGTTGTGATTGGGCTACTAGTCTTTAGTCCGGCTAAAGCCATTGCCGCGTTTGCTTCTTCTTTAGTCCCTTCTTGGGCGGGCGGCTTGTTTTCGTTACTCTGTATTAAAGGCGTCCAGCTTGGCATCACTTGGAACAGTTGAACCATGGGGTGACCGTCCATCCAGAGAGTATGAGGTTTTTCAAAAACACTCGCACTTCGTAGGTTGGCTGAAAGCGAAATCAGGGGGCCTGCTGGCGGGCTCTTCGGCTCCAACGGATGTGGTTTACCATATAGCGGAGCTGACTGGCTCAGTTCCGGTGGCTGTATAGGAGGTAGTTTCAGTTCGTCCTTATTGGACGTTTGAGCTGAGTTTCCTCTTCGCCTTGTGCGTACTGATGGAGCTGGAACCTCTTCGCCGTCAATCTTCTTTCTCTTCCTGACGCGAGGGTTTTCTTTGACTGAGCTGAGTATCGAACTGACACTTATCGGCGCAGAGGAAGCAGGCGTTCGTGGCGTTGTAGGTTGCGCAGCTGCATGAGATTTCTGAGCAGTCGCAGGTGGACCCTTCTTCTTGCGCGATCTGCCGTGGTTAGGGTTCAATGCCGAAGACCCTTGCTGTACTCTTTCGAGAGCCCCTGGAGCTGACTTGCGTGGTCGCTTTTGCTGTGTCTTGGTGACTTTTTGATGGGTGATCTGGGTGATCTGGGTGCTCTGGGTGCTCTGGGTGCTCTCTGACGATGAGTTTGTAGTCTGGGTTTTTGACTTTACAGTTGACAGAGAAGCCCGGCGGACAGGGGCAGAAGTCTGAAGGGAATGGGGCTCGGGGTGTCCTGTTATACGGTGCAGCTCAGTGAGTACCTTGGATGTCCAATACGCTCCGGTAATCTTGGTGTCACGTAGAGCCACAGGATTCGCCGCCGGAGGTTTCTTCCCCTCCAGTTTGGCGCCTTCTTCAGACATTCCGCTAGACTCTCGCTTCTTTCTGGATTTTGGGGGCTCTGGCTCCTGCCAAAGTTTCGGTATTCTTGTATGGAGGTCGTTTACCCAAGCGTCGCAATCCCACTGCACCCAATAGTCGATAATGTCTCTCCAAATACTTTCTGGTGGTTTCGTGAAGTTGACGAATATAACTTTGCCACCTTTACTATGAACAGCCTTTGCAAACTCTCGGACCATCACCTTTAGGCCGTGGACCCTCAGGCTCGTTCCCAAAATGAGCAACATATCGGGATACAGGCCAAGGTCATGGGTGACAATTGGGCTTATCAGGTGTGAGCTCGGATGTTCTTCCCCGTATAGAACAATATCGGGGCGTAATTTGCCGACTCCTAGAGCACGTTTGCCTTTTTCCTCACGCGCTACCGTTGCCCCAACACAGTGAGGACACTCTGGCTGTTGACCTAATAGTGTTTCCGCTTCGCGATCAGCTTCGTCCCATGAGCAGACCCGTCCACAGAGAAAACATCGGAGAAGGTCCAGCGAGCCATGCAAGAAAACACATTCAACCCCAGAGCGGGGGAGGTCCTTCTTCAAGGTGTTGGATGTCGCCTTTGACTGGTTTGTTGAGGGCCCTTCTGATTCAGGCACAGGAACACTGCTTTCTTCTGGACTCGCTTCCTGCGACTGCGAGCTTGAATCAGTAGGAGTGGCTGACTGACTTGAGTTCTCGGTTGGCATTTTGTCAGTCGCCCTTGAATCTGCTTCCTCAACCATTTTGTTAAGCTGATTAGTGTTGGCTGTGGATCGTCTTGAAAATCGACCGCGGCTGCCAGGTCCAAATTGTAATCGAGTTGAAAGGCCGACTTTCTCTTCGATTTGATCAATGTTTTGAGTATAGCATCTGACAAGCTTTCCACGGTCTCTCAAGTGGCTTATAAATTGATGCGACGTTGTTGGCTCAGCGCTCCTGATCATTTGACGCAGTGATGTTGCAAACTTATAGAAAACTGATGTTCTGATGGGGTCCGACCATATGTTCGCATCAAATAGATCCTTGCCCTTCATGTTCGGCATAGTACTTCTGCTTCCATTCGAACCTTGCGATGAAGCAAATGGATTCTGTGGAATTTCCTCTTCTTCTTCTTCGTCCACCTCAGATGGTAATGTACTACTCCTTCTACCGGAACTAGCGCCGCAAGGAGAGCCAGGTATGAACGGGTCAAACGGATCAGGTGGAGGCGACGACAGCGGTGAGGAACTCAGCGCAATAGACACGTCCGTCAAGCGCTTGCGAGTTCGAGATCGAAACGTGGATGGTGGAAGAATTAACTCTTCAGCTGGAGGTGATGATAGCGGCGAAGTAGTCGGGTCCACGGCTGGTATCGTCGCCGTTTTCGGTCGCGGTGTGCTGAAACTTGTTTCGACCACGATCTCAGTCGTGTGTGTCGTTCTACAGGTGATGGCAGTATTCTTCCTATCTTCCGTTTGTAGCGGATTTGGATGTGATGGAAGTATTGGCTCAGTATCGATCGCCTCTTTGGCGGCGTTTATTTCGGTCCGGACCGTACTAGAGTCGCTGTCATTGTCTCTAGGATCATCCACGGATATTTTTCTCCTCTTTGCCGGACGCAAATCACATGCATTGTTGCCAAGTTTATCTTCGTTTTCTGAAGATTCATATTGATGAGCTTGTCGAGAAGCAGCATCAAATTGCGCCTGAATGAGCGAGTACAGTCCGTTCTCGGATCGAAAGTCCTAAGCAAGTCAGTTACCAGTTACCGGCCACGGTAGAGGCAAGAAAGACAATGAAGACTCCCATACCGGAATGCCAGAGTTGGTACTTATGCCAGCCCCAGTGACCACAACCACCTTCCGCGCTTTTAGTAAGGCATTGGCAACATCTCCAAGATGTTGGATGGCATCGGGCACTACGTGCTGTGTGGGCATCTTGGCCGAAATAGTTTGCTTCCCAAGGAATCCAATGTCTGCTCTCGATGTTTGCGTGGGACACAATATTTCAAGGGCACAAACAGAATACCGCTCAGGCGAAACGCGTTCAAACTTGCTTCTCGCCTGGGCGGTCGGTAAGAGTGCTGTCAAATTAAATCGGCGTAGTATATGTAGCGCGGGTGGGAAGAAATTGGACCAGCATTGTGTTGTTGTTGATAACTGGAATCGATCTCGTCAGAGAACGTGAGCAGTTACTCGGCGTTGAAAAGCGGACGTTGCTTGCCCGTCTCTGAAGTGATAGCGAGGTGAGATCAACTAGGCGGTTGGAACTTAGCGCTTCAACGTTCCTCAGATTCGGAAACTAGACACGCGCCGCGAATCAGATGCAGTAGTCCAACGCTGCACCCGTTCGAATATCCAAAATAAAAACATGCGATTTGAAAGAATTAAATCAACCGCAAAACAAATTGGGGCTCCAGGGAGCACGTCTTGCCAGGAGCAGAAATGTTGGTGGACGGAGTGCGGAGTCTGCATATGGACGGCAAGAGGCAGGTGACGCGCTCAGGCACGGTTGTTGACGCTTATGTCGCGGTGGTTGCTTCCTATCTTAATCCGTTTAGCTACTCCGTTTTTAGTTCTTGTGACGGCTGGCTATTCGTCCAGAGGAGATCTCCAGTGGGGCTTCCCGCTGGCCAGCAAATATCAGAGGCATTGATACTGCAATGCCATTAAACAGCGCGTGCGGGGGTGATCCTGTTGCAGAAACGGCGTGGAGCAAACATTTGAGGGCTGCTGCAGTGGGTCGAAGTCCGACCAGCGAGGGAGGGCCGTTCCGTTTTACAGCACGGATCAACGAGTCAGACAGTCACGTTCGTAACCGCACAAAGCCAAACGGAATGAAATAATTCTACTAATATTGTATGCTGATAAGAATTCAATGCTAACTCTGTCCGGTTCAGGTCATGATCGCTTTGATACAAGTTGACAATGTTGAGAATGGCTATTATGCCGTCTATCCCGCTTGACCAACGCCATGCCATAAGAGCCCAATGTCCTCGCCGTATACAAATATCTAATTAAACAGTAAACAGGCCTCTGATTTTAATGCACATTGGAATCACACATTGACCAGAACATCCATGAATTTCTGGAAGTTGTTAGGTACGCCAAGTCCGGTAATGGCGTCGTAACCCTTTGCAGCCGGCCAGCCACCGGGGCTATTGCCTCCAGAGAATACACATGACAAACTTCGTCCCGTAGTGATATCCTGGAGAACGTCACGGACTTCCTGGGAGTACAACTTGTCGTTTAGCCAACCAAGGACTTTCTTTCCCCGGCGAACTCGCGCGTCGTTAATCAGAGCGATCATGGCAGCCAGGACAGGGGTGCTGGCGCTGGTGCCCTGAAGCATAACAGCCTGACCGTTAACAATGGTGTTGAACTGGGTGCCGATGGCGGAGATATCCGGTACGGCTCGCATTTTAGGGTCGTAATAACCCTTAAGATGACCGTTGAGAGCGGCGACGTATCCATCCACCGCCGCCTTTTGCCAGTCTGGTAGAGGAAAGTAGCTGGAAAATCCGCCAGAGCTGAAGTCGGCACCCTGTGGCGGCTCTTGACCGTTGTTCACGGCACCAACAGAGGTAACCCAAGGGCACGAAGCCGGGAACGTGGAAATCGTCATGTCTTTGTTGCTCCCATCGTTGGACCGGCATTTCGCATTCCTGCCCCCCATGGCACCTCCGTCTCCGGAACCGCTGAGAATAGAAACGCCACGAGCGGTGAGCATGCCGATTTCATTGCAAACTCTGATGGCGTAGGGCTTGGGCACGGACGGCTCATCGTCCGCATATGAGATGGAGATCACATGGGGGAGCTCATTGTCCGGCTTCTTTGCAATGTACTGCAAGAAGTCCAGATAGGGCTCATTGTCATCGCGTTCTCCAGTAACCGGTTTGCCGTTATCGTCCAGCTTCATACCTCGGCCACCCGTCGAATAATAGACTACGTTTGTGGGAAAGCCAACGGCCATTCCAAACTGAATGTCCAAGTTCGCTTCCGGTCCAGCCCTACCACGGTCCTGATTGTTCTGGCCCCCGCCAATCAACTCTACTGAGAAATTATATCCAGCCCTGACGAGATCCGGTCGGGATTTTTGAAAGTTTTGTTGCAAGTCGGCATAGTTACCCCACTGTTCCAAGAACCCGGCGATTCCAAATCGGATGGATGATTTTCCGTCGGGTGTAGCATAGTTAATACCGTACAACTTGTTGATGCAGTCTGGTGTAGTGGTCGGGCTGCAGGCGACGTTGCGCCGATTCAAGCTGCGGTGTTTGGGTAGCGACGGTGCGACTGAGACTTCGTGTTCCGGTGTCATGAAGTTGGCTATCGGATGAACAAAGTCGATGGCCGTGGTGAGATGATCTGGAATATGGTACTCTGTGGTTCGAAGAATCGGATTCGCGTCACCAAACGAATACCGACCCAGTTTCATACCCAGAAGTTTGTCTGCTTCACCAACAGTACTCGTAACATGAATCCAATCCATGTCGGCATTGGCTTTGGCGATGCCATTGTCTAACAACCACTCCATGACATCATCAACATCGTTCTGGGCTGGCGTTCGGAGAGTGCGGACGTCGTCTCCGCCAAGGAGAGAGTTTGAAAAGATTTTGGGTGCTAATCCATGAATTTTGGGTTGTCGTAGAGCAATAGAGAAGCGTATCGGTGTTGAGGAATCGGGCGTCTCGTCGAGCAGCTTCCATCCTTCGGGGAGTGTCGCAGCCTTTTCAAGACAAACGGCAGATGCGCTGAGGCCAGCAAATGCCCAAGCTGCCATAAACAGATTCAATGCCATAGTGTTGCACTTCCAGTATGGTCAACCTGTAGCTAGATGGATTCTGCTCGGTCTTCAATTTATCGGGGACTCTTCCAGTTTTATCACTGAGAACACGACTAGCAGTTGCTCCCTTCATCCAAACCATGACGCGGGTGGTTGCCCCTGGCGCTACAGTAGAGAGCCGTGATTTCCATCTAAGACATCCAGGAGTGGTCCGTGTACTTCCCTCGGTTGGAATGAGCCAGTTCACGTAGATCTATGCCGATCGTCGGCTGCACAAAGAGCATTAACTGACATCGTACACGACGAAGAATGAGAAAACTTCAGGTTGATGTTAGGGGGGGTTTTTTGCGTCGTTGCTTGAGCGAGACTCAAGATGTAACTCGTTGACTGGTCTTCATCTATACTAGAGCAGGCGTCATATTGTAGGGTGTCGGTCGACCCTAGTACCTGTCGCGTGGCTGAACGCCGCCTGAAAATCCTTGCGCTATTAACCGGTCTAGCTATTGTAGTTCAGGGCAAGCAGAGCTCTTGACAATTCGTTCACTGCTGGCTGACGAGGGGCAGTCGGTATTGGGGAAGACACACTGACGGGCCGGCATTCGAACACATAGTACAGCCGAGCTGGAGTATGGAACCACGGTGCGTCCGCGCGACGCGCTCTGTAATGGCCACAGGAATCCAATTTAGCCACCAAGGGACGGGTTGGTTGTTTTACCCCAATAGTGCGGAGATTTGCCTGGCATTGACTGCTTTGCAATACATTTCGATGGTTCAAATAAGGATTATATGATCCGCCAGCAGCTGTTGCTCGAAATTTGGACCAAATCATCAGTAAACGCATCGGGTTGAATCTGATTGTCGAGAGTTTGCTACTGAATACGGAGTACTCCGTAGTTACATGGCTTTCCTTTGGGGATATGTCGTTTTCTTTTTTTCGCCCGCGTTAGTTGGTGCAATGCCGCTCGATTATGCTGTACAGAGTACGGAGTACTCGAAACCATCTGGCCCATCACGAGAAAGATCGCTTGACTTTCCTAGTCGGGTGGCGCACATGTGCTGCGCGTCCACCAGCAATAGAGTGGTGTTCGGCGGGGAACACATCAATTTCAACACATTATGTCGCAGTCATCAAGGAGCACATGCAAGGCTGGCATGTCACACCAAGAGTCTGGAACCGTCTATTATCGGTTGAATAGTAGAGTCGTGTATGAGGTATCATAGAATACCTATCTCCGCAGCAGAGTCAATCGCATGGCAAGACTCGGGGTTTACAAGACACTTAGCTCCGAATGCACCGCTCGACAGAAGCAAAATCAAATTCGCGCGAGAGTCGAGACGGCAGGTGCAACGCAGTGAATGGTCGGATGCAGATCCTTCTTCTGGGCGGTGATGACGCTAGCCGATATGTAGGTCTACTCCGTACTCCATAGATGACCCGCCGAAACCTCTGTCTTCCCCTCATGCTGGCCAGTCTCTGCCCTATTGAATCTGTGAGTTTACTCACGATGGAGTTTCGTTACGATGCCATGCAGGCACTAACATGCCGACTTCCAGGTCCATGGCCGACGGTCCGAGAAAATTTCACTCATTATTGTGGCATTGAGGTGGATCTAGGCTTACGATGGGGTCGGGACAAGGCTCATCATAGGCGGATCGACTTCGAAACGGACGGCCGGACCCAAAACCGATTACATCGGTAGCCAGTTGTCCCTCTTGCGTCCAATAACAACGTGCATGAAGTAGAAAAGGTACAGACATCATCTGATGCTCCTAGTCTGCACGAGCAATATTTCGTTCCGGTCTAAATCTCTGCACGAAACTTGGTGAGCAGGATGTGGCGTCGGTTCAGCTGCTAGGACCAGTGGGGTGCGAACAATACTGTAAAGCTTCTAATTTGCTCTGATTGAAGGTGCGCTTGGATGGCCCCAAGCTTCTGACGAGACACTCTGCTTTCTCCCGTTGGACGAAAGCCGCGGGCCAAACACTAAATACTCCTCGTGTCCCTTCGTCTCGTTCCCCCTCTCCTTGCTTCTCCTTCTTTCTTACCCCCCCTCCTCCGTCGTCGTCCTTGTTCCAAACTAGCAGCGTTCCTTTCATTTCTGCGTGGGCCCTTTCATCATGACAGAAATCAATCACTTGAATGTATATTCTGGACCAAACTCCGTGAGGAAGTATTTTGACCCAGAATGTCAACCCCCACTTCCTCTCGTTGAGATCCCGGAATGCCTCAATCCGTATAGGGCTGATGGGGTGCGTATCTATGCCAAGTTAATGTCAATGCATCCGGCAACCAATGTCAAAGTTATGCCAGGTGGGTTGTCCTGACACTTGCACCCACAAGGCAGCCTACGTGATGCTAAAGGTAGAGTCTAGCAATGAATTTGCTTGAGAATGGCGTCGAACCCGGCCAAACAAAAACCATCATTGAAAGCTCTTCCGGGTCCACCGTTATTAGCATGGCCATGGTCGCCAGAGCTTTCCACGGCATCAATGACGTGCAAGCCTACTTGAGCAATAAGACGAGCGAAACCAAAGTGCGCCTGATGCAATTCTTTGGGCTCAATGTGTAAGACTTGAGATACAAACCATAACCATACATGTATACTCCCGGGTGCCAATACTGAATGATGATAAAACAGGACTCTATTTGGCGGACCTGCGCAGCCTACACCAGTCGATGATCGAGGCGGCATCCGAGCAGCGGCTCGCAAAGCAGCCGAGTCTGATTCGGTTTGCAGCCCCAATCAGTACCAGAATGATGACGTGAGTCCTTTCACTCAGAAGTTTTGCCAGGAATCACAGCTGACAACCGACTAGAACTGGAAGGCGCACGTCCGATGGACTGGACCGCAAATTTACAAACAGTTGCCCGATATTAATGTCATTGTGGCTTCAATGGGAACTTCAGGTAAGGTGGGCCCCCTAATGCGACCTTCGGGTTGGGAGTCCTTCTTTGTGCTGTATAGTAACTAGCGCGCTGATCATTTCCTACAGGCACCATGACTGGCCTCGGAGCATACTTTAAGGAGACCAAGCCATCAGTCTATAGAATTGCGTAAGCACGCCCTCTGTCCGTCGTTAGGTCCACGATGAGGACTAACAATTTGCAGCGTCTGCACAAACAGCGGAGAACGAGTCCCCGGACCGCGAGAGTATTCTCTTATGAAGGAGGTCAAATTCCCCTACAAGGCAGCTGTTGATGCGCTGGAGGAAGTCGGCGCCAAGGACTCATACAGTCTGTCTCTAGATCTCACGCGACAAGGCATCGTGTGCGGGCCGTCTTCCGGCTTCACTCTCCAGGGCTTGTTCCAACGCCTCGAGAAGAGGAAGCAGGATGGGACGTTATCTCAGTTGGCAGGAAGCAATGGCGAGATTAATTGCGTCTTCATTTGTTCCGACTTGCCTTATCAGTACTTGAACGAGTACTTCCAAAATCTAGGCCCTGAGAAGTTCAGCCCAGTAAACAACGCGGTATGTAAATCTCCATTTTTTTAAACGTCGGGAGGCCTTTTGGGTTTCGATTATCTAACCAAAGAGCAGCGACTTCGCAATGTTGATTTGTACCGTTACGACGATGCCTGGGAAAGGAAGGCAGCCGATGCCTTGACAGACTTCTTCACTATTCAGCCAGTTGGCGGCCAGGACACGCTATTATCGCTCGGCACCAGCGGCTTCGGGGAACTAGAAAAGTACCTTGTAGCTAAGCCCAGGACCCAGATTCTCGATTTCCGCAGGTCCATAGATTTTGAGGCTTTCCATCTACCCAACTCGGTCAACATGCCTCTAGAGGCACTCAAGCAGGGAGCTGCGTGTGGAAGTCCTTTTGCCAACCCTGTTGATGATTGTACAATGCTCGAAGAGTTGTGGTTAGAGCTTGAGGGTTTGTTCTCCACGCAGAAGGACGGAACCAAAAACCCCATCACTGAAGCGCTCATGGCCATGTTGAAAAACCGAAAGGTGCTTACCATCTGCTACGATGGTGACAGCGCAAGGGTTGCCAACAGCGTTCTTCGTGCCAAGGGTGTTGAATCTGAGAGTATTTATGGAGGGTTTGCGGCGCTGGCGACGGTTCAACTTCCCAATGCTGGCTCTGAGCAACATTCGAGCCACATTGTGTCCGTTGAAGCGTAACATAACCAATACTATGTCTGGAACCAAGACGGCCACAGCAGGACCTCATCAACAGTGCGCCAGTCATTCTTTTTCTTCGATTTTCTTCAAGAATTATGACTTTTTTCGTTCGGTATTCGATCTCGGTCGATGGGGGTTTGTTCGGAAGAGCAGTAGGTTTCCGGAACATTTGTCCTTTTTTTCTCTTCCCTTTTTCCTACTTTCATCAGATGCACGAGACGACGTTCATGATTTGGGGAGAAATAGATCGGGATGAGCAGTGGGCGTCCGCGACTCTAGATGATGTGTGACCCGGCTTCCAGCGCGCGATTGCCGGAGCAACACGGGCTTGACAGTTGCTATTCGGCGTTTTCATTTTATTTGACACTTTACAAAATATTGTGGGCGATGTAGGACAAAGACGTGCAGTGGGTGTCTTGAGATCCTACGATTTCAACAATCCAACCTTGACGGTCACAAAGGTGGACCAGTCATCGGAGTGGCAGTTGGTGGCGCGATTCAGGAACCGGTTTTGAATTCAACTTCGCCCGGACACAGGAGTGATGAAGATGATTAAAACTCTAAGACGAGCAGTGTGCCTGTCGTAGAGATGATGGCGTGGTGTCAGTTGAAGAAACCAGATAAGGCGGTTGCTCGACAACAAAATGACTTTTCTTCTCGTCATTCATTCATACTCGTATCATCGATCGTCTGGCTGAGCTTTAGCGAGGTAGTTGGCATCAAAGCCCTTCCTCAGCCGATTAAAGACGTTAGCATTTGGCAGGCACCCTCTAACTAGGTACGCCTCCACTTAACAAGCTTGGACATTTGGGATTTGTCTCTAGAGGCATCATTTCCCAGGTGCATCAGTCTATGACCACGTTCCACCCAATGATTTTGCACTGTTCCTGCTCTGAGGACTCCTTTTGAGCCTCCTTTTAGTCCGCCAAAGCAGTAGTCTATGCCATCCATCCGTGTTGATTACACTCGTACACATCCCTTCTTCCAGCTTCTCCAATATTGCTTCAATAGCCCAAGATGCGACGGTCCGCAGCGAATAGATTCCCCCAAAAGATGCCTCGAAACGACAAACCACACTATACGCCGACCATGTTAGCCCAATTCCCATTCAGGCGTCCCACCCAATACACATATTCCTGATCCGAACGCGTAACTAGTTATTTCCAGACAACCAACGGGCGTAACAAGCCCTTCTCTGGCGTAGAAAGTGCCGCGTGGTAGACAAACCTAAACCAAACAAGCCAAGGAGAGGGAAAAAAAAAAAGGAATGGTCGCGACTTTCAGCTGGGTCCGTGGCTAAATAGACCTCGATCCACGTCGCTCTAATACCAGACGCTAGTGATTTAAGGGTGGTGTGCGCCCGCATCTCCTCCAGTCAGTCGCCCTTTCTCAGCTTCACGGGGGTGGTGGTTTGAATGGCGGAATCCTTAGTTACCAATCCGCTGGATCGCCTTAGCCCGCCGCCCTACCATCTCTGCTTTTTGGCGAAGCCATCGAGGACTAGCAGGATGGCGCCGATGGTGTCCGTACATGAAGGGGCAGCCACGGCCCGTGTGGCAGCCACTTGCAATGCTTGGATCACCGGTAGCGGACTGAGGCATTGTGGCATTGTTCAATAATGGCGGTAGTGTCGGCGAGTCACACAAATCTAGATGCCTCAGCTCGGTAACTAACTAGTTAGTGGAAACAGCCACTGTGGCCATCTGCGGCGGCGGCGCCTATGCCACGCCACGCCACATTCCGTTTGTGGTGTGCCGGATTGTACCATACGGGGGATTAGTTATGTTGTTAGCTGGTTAGTTATGAGAGGAGAAAGGGGGAGAGGAAAGACTTCATCAGGGATCGCGGTGACGTGGCTCCATTGCAAATACGTACATACATGCGGTGAGTTATTGCTGTAGATGCTGTCATGAGGTTGTGTACTCCGTATTTCCCCCGCCGAATCCATGTCGTGATGCGGAGAGTAAGGTGAGCGATTCCACCCATCGAGGGCCAGTTTGTGGAGTAACTAGAGAGATGCTCCGTACAATAGCCTTTGATATGGGGGTCAACTGCCATGAGGAGCAGACCATTCTGTTGCTTGGCGGTCAAGATTTCGCCCTGGGTCGGAATCGGAGCCTACATGCCTACATGCCTACCTACCTACGGAGCACCGACCGACTGATTCTTTCTTGTTATTTCCAGCCGCGCGCACGGAGTACTCGTCACCGAGCAGCGCTGCGACCCGACAACATGGTTTCAATACCCGAACCCAGAGCTGCAGTGGAACATTGAAGAAGTTACAACAAGCCTGGTCTGGGCCCGTTTAGACAGCGATTAACGTATCCGTCGCTAATATTCCCGATCCTAGTGTTGCTAGTCCAGACCTCACCGAGACACGCAAAGCCGTGAGAAACACACACACACAGGGTGGTCGTCCTTGCAGCGCAGGTCCGTATCCCACATGGCAGACCTGTCGAAGTCGGGACTGCCGAGGATGACAGAGGGCATCGACTAACACCCTCACCCCCATGTCAATGTCAATGTGGCTGGCTGGCAGCTTGGTGTTTGCTGCTTAGTGTTTGCAGCTTGGTGTTTGCAGCTTGGTGTGCTGCTTGTTTGTGTTTGCTACTTGTGGAAATAATGAGCCGGCTGGGCCCTTGACGGTGTCCACGCTGACAGCTGATTTGTGGCCTGCTGCCACGAAATGCTTATACTAGCCATGCAGTGTTTATTACGTGCTCGGAGCACTCCGCAGTTAGTTGCTCCGTAACTACTCCGTACTGCTGTGCCCTCTCCGTGCCCTCTCCAGTACGGAGTACATGTTGCGATTACTCCGTACGCAGCAGCTAGCTAGTTAGGTAGTTAACCCAGCCAAAAATGTTACTGCCGACACCAAAATAAACACCCCAGCGCTCCTCGCACCCTGCTCTGCTCTGCATTAGCCTTACGCACAGAGAGTAAGCCTGTGCTGTTGTTCCCACGGCATCCTTTTCACGCACCTGTGCTGATCACTGGATCAGATGCGGCAGTGAGGCTGACTTGGGTGAGATTTCTGCTTGTTGGGAGGAGCGGATGGTGGGGGGAGGGAAGGGGGGAGTGTGTTCGGAGAAACACCATTGCACAAATTATACGGAGCACGGAGTACAGACAATAGTGGCATAGTTTTGGGCCAAACATACACACCACCCACCCACCCACCACCACCACCATTGGGCGCGACATGACTGTCATGCCGTTTCTGGAGCATGCCCCCCCCTCCTCCAACTCAGACCAGATGAAAAAGAAATAGAAACATGCGGTCGAGGCCGAAAAGAGACGTGCCTCGAACCGGGGGGTCGGCGATATGGACGGGATGCCTCGTCACTTGTCAGGTTCCCCTGCCCGGGATCTGCTGTGTTGGTAATGACAAGAACGAGATGCTTGGATCATTGGGCACACCTTCGTCAAGGCTAAGCATTTAGTTTAAAGCCTTGACGTCTCCTGCCCCATTGTCGTCTCGTCGTGTACTTGCCCCATTTACTCGTAAGACTGTTATAAGAAGGCCAAACTACCTATCACATATCACCACACGGTTGATGGCATTGCATTGCATTGCATTGCCAATACATTACGAGTCATCGCTTCCTGAAACGAGCGTTATTTAAGTGCTGTGCAGTACAGTGCAGTGCAGCGAGCCTCTCGATCCGAACCAAGATTTCTATTTCCCGTCTCTCCTCCCGGCCCCATCACACGTCCTGCCCGGTTGCACGGCATAATTAATAGTTACATATTTCCCGCACACGCATACGCATACGATACCGGCAGGCGCCATTATTGAAACATTTCTGATACGATAAAAACAAGTTTTGGCTGTACCGCTCTGCAAGGCTATTTATGATATTTATCCCGCCATCTTATCAGGCTGTCTGTCGATTTGCTTCTTAAAACGTATTTTGCCTCGTCCGGTCTCTCTCCCTCTTCCTCATCTCTTCAGACACCAAAATCAAGCATCAAGCATCAAGCATCAGACATCATACCCCGCGAAGTAAGTCTGTTCTGCATTACTCTGCATCCACGACATGCATCAATCGTGGAGTAAGCGACATGCACGCCCAACACCTTCAACGCCACAAACAGAACAGAAGCAGCCGCAGCAGCAGCCGCAGCAGCAGCTTCGCCGCATGGCGTCATTCTCGCAGCGCTTTCGAGGCAGCAAGCCTACACCCGCCGAGCCATCGTCGCAGGAGCAGAAAGACCGCCCTCGGACGTTCTACGTGCCTACCCACGCAGCAGCCAGTTTTGCAAAGACAGTCTCGCCTCTAACAGCAACCTTCATCGACGAGAGGGATGAGCTGTCGTCCAGCACGACAAGCACAGGCACTGGCAATAACAGATGCGGCATAAACTCCACGCAACAGAAGGGGTCCAACTACCACGCCACTGTGGCTGCCAATACGACTCAGGCAAATAACAAAGCATACCCCTCTCGTCAGGCCATTTCGCGAAAGGGGCGCGAGTCATCTTCATCAACTTCAACAACAGACTACGCCTCGTTCTTGGCCGAAGCAGAGGTCAACGATCGGGCGTTTCGCACGAGAATGGCTCATCGGAGGTCGAACAGTGCAGCTGGTGGTCAGACCCATACCTTCTCGAAACCGCATCGTGACAGTGCGTATTACTCAACCGGCTCGAGGAGCAGTGTCAGCGGCAGCGAAGGACGCCCAAGCCGTGTGAGTTGCCACATGGCGAAGGATACAGTGGCACCGCTTTCTGCTGCACCCGCATCGACATTGGCAGGAAAGCCAACCAAGACACTGGGTCGGCGGCTTTCTGAGTATTTTAAGCCCCCGAATGCGGAAGGTGGTGTCGGAGTCATGGCCTGATGTCGAAGTGCCGACAGACTGTGCAGTTATAGGAATGCATTTCCGCAGCGTCTGCAACTGTGGATATGCCAGCAAGACGACTTGGCGGGTTTATTGGGAGTATGACGGACACGATATTGATACCAGCTTGGATGAGATAGGTTGTCAATGCATTGCACAGCCAGGAACCCATGCGTCATTTTGTCAGGATATATAGATAGATTTCCACGTTCCACAAAGCGCTCTGTGGGATTTTTTTTGGTGTTTTTTTTGTTTGTTTTTGTTTTTGTTTTCTCTTTCCAGACAGAATCTGGACAATCCAGAGACCTTCATGCATGACTTGTCCAAAAACCTTTTTGCAGAAAATAAGATTGCTTCCCGTGCAATGCTCCATGTGAACCTGTGGATCCATTTCCAAAATGACTCAACCTATACAATACACCTAGATAAGCATTGACATCTCATTCCCAACCAAATTAAAATGCGAGGGAGGCTCCAGAATCGCCTTACAAAATGGATCCCAACCCTGGTTCAATAAATCCAGTTCCCCAGTGTAAAATAGAAGAAAGAAAGAAAGAAAGAAAAAGCAAAAAAGCAAAACCCCTGTTTATTAGATGATTTGTAATATACCATGAAATCAACAATATGCCAGGACAAATTAAGAGAAATAGATGGATACAGATGTTTGTATCCCTTCAAGCGCATGTATGCAACCACATGCATCAAAACAGTCATAAAGGTTCGTGAAGAAAAAGAAAAATTATGACAAATCCCCCACAAGATGTGCGCCGAGATGCGAAAATGGGAAATGAAATTGCAAGGGATCATAAAGGCTAGAGTCCCATGACGCGAGCTAATCCGTTTCGTCCCGGTGGCAGTTGTATATCCTCGTCATCAGAGCTGTCTGCCAGCTCAGCACCGGCACGATCCAGCATTCGTTCAATGTCCTCGTCCCGCAAGGCTTTTCTGGCCGTACCATTCCCAAGACCGAGGCCTGTAGGCAGCGATAATGTGGCTCTATGGCGTCCAGGAGCCTGCCGCTTCGGTGTTGTTCTGTTTGGCGTGTGATATGGTTGTTGAGGGGAGTCCAGATCCATCGGCGAGTGTGGTGGCGGCATTCCTGGCGACTTGTCGAACCCGGCTTTCTTAGCCGGGAACGGCGGCCTGGTGGATGGTAAGCCTCGTCGCGGTCCCGACGGAAGCACGTGTCGGTCCGCCGAGCTTCTTGGGGGTCCGCTGGACTGTGGCCCTGGCGAGCCAGACGGTGAGAAGGCGTGTTTCAAGTTGGATGAGTTTCCAGGGCTGCTCATAAACAGCAGCGTCTCAATAGCATCCTGCTCTCGAACATTCTTATGGGGTGAGTACATGGCCGGCTCCGCATTGCTCTGGGATGAAGGAAACCCATTACTGGCGGGAGTGGACTGGGCGGATGTGGAAGCCGAGTGTGAGTGAGAGAGCATAGTAGGTGTGTATCGTGGATTCGAATTACGTCGCGGATTCGACCGTGGCGCCGACATTGGGAGAGATGGCTTAATAGCAGCAGGTGGAGCAAGTGTTGGTTTGTTGGAAGAAGCGGACGGTGGTGAATTCGACTTTCGTCGTAAGATGACTGGCTCATTAGCAAAGTGAACCTGCGAAGATGGCGCGCTGAGAGGCAGTCGTGGGCTAGCGGATGATCCTTTTCTATGATGAACGGTGGAAGTACTGGAAGTTGGAGATGCAACATGTGATGCTAAGCCCTCCACCTCCTCGAGAGACCTGGCTTGCCATCCATGATTCACCTTGACCATGGCGTAGGATAGCCGAGTCCTCAATTCTGAAGAGAGCTGTTGTTTCGCATTAGTACTCATGCATGACGCCAAGGACAATTGTGGCGAGGCGTTGTTGACACATACCTCACCGATGGTGCTTCCAGACGTCGAAGCAACACTGACGGCACTTGTTGTTCTAGAGTGTCCTTTTAATGGGCTCATGCTGCCGTCACGCGCCTTGACCTCTCCATCAGCCATTCTCTTCCTCGAGTGACCAGCAGCATCCAGCCCAAGCCTATCTTGAACCGCAGCAATGGCAGATAGTTGATGTAGTTGGCTGTCTTGAGCGGATGCGCCCGAGGTTGCGTCTGCCATTCTCGAAGTCGCATATCTTTGTTTCAACATGGCGGCCACATCTAGAGCGCTGGGGCCGTCCACGCCACCACTAGTATCGCTGACAGGCGGCGTGACAACCTGGTCAGTGGTAGATGTTATATGAGATGTCTGCGAATTGGAAACTGATTGAGGTTGGCTCTGAGACGAGTTGGTCCCGCTGTCTGGTGGAACATTTGCCTGTTGGTCCTGCAGCTGCGCCGGCCGCGAGGTCTGTCCAGATCCAACGTCCATAGCCCAGTTCACAGACCTGGTTCTCTAGGTCGTGGAACTTGAATCCACGGTGGTTGTCAGTCGGCGACAAGACGATAGCCGCCGTCGCGGGTGGAGCGAGGCGTGGTTGTTTCAACGCCGACGTTCTCAATGTCTCAAGACCACGATAATACGGTACAACCGCGACTTTCCGTACCCACAATGTCACACACAGCACCACGCGCGATGGGTAAGCCGAAATGTATAGGTTCCCAGTGAAATTGGTTGGTTAAGGTGGCAGCGTGGCCCGAGCATTGATTCGACTCGCTCGTCCGTGTTCAGTATCCGCGACGTCGCGACGAACGACCAGGTCCCGCCGGGAAGTTGGGCGGGCAAGGAGGCAATGGCCAGCGTAAAGGGGTTCAACGAGCGCAGAGTGCGACTGATACCGCAGACTGCTGTGCTGTCTGTCGACTGGCGAGAATCAAGATGGAGAGCAAGGTGGGAGCGTGCCGGCAAGCGCGGTCGCTGTTACGCCATCCAGTGGCCTGCTGACTCTTCAAGCCGGGCGTCTGTGTGGTTACGCGGTCCCGTCGCGACAGGACGGATGCGGGAGTCCGCCTGGACACCTCGCCGGGATGCCCGCGTGCGTGGGGTACAAGTCTTCAGGGGCCACAGTACGTGGACGGTACAAGTACCCTGATGGACGATGGTGCAGTGAAGCAGGTTCCACTGACGTTACTGTGGGCCAGCGAAGATTTCACTGCGGACAGAGTAGGCGGGCCGCATGGACATTTCAGGGACTAACTAACCAACTGATGTTCGCCCACTAGAAACGGCAGCAGCTGCCTGATCTTCTCTGGGGCTTCAGTGCTAACTAATGTCGGGCACTGACAATGCCTGGCTGCAAGTGCTTGCAATTGCCAGTCCAAGAGGAATTATCGCAAGCCCTCATGGAAAAGTCGCCCCGGTAGCGCTTTCTCTCGCCGAATGAGTAACGTATAACGTATTCAAAAGGGAAAACTGAGAAAAAGCCTCGCGGTCAAACTAGCTGCACCGCTGCGGTAGGCTAACTCTAGAAGCTGCTTCAGGTCGCGGCTCCACGGCCGACTTCAATCCTGAGTTCTCGTCTTGCCTTTGACTTGTGCTGTCAACACCGCGTCAACAATGCCTTCAATGTCATCGTCTCTCAGCTATGACCGCAGTCTGAGACTTTGGGCTCCCTCATTCAGGGTCCTGTCTTTCATTTCTGTCATTCTTGGTATGTACGATGGCCGCAGCATCTGCCCCACTCCACTTACTATCAACTCCGCTGAGCTACATGATGAGAACAAAAAAAATTGGTAGTTAGCATGCACCTGAAAACCGGAGGCAAACAGCTGTGTTATTGAGATTGAACGGCCATCAGAGCAACAGCCTTGCAAACCTGAATTATTTGGTGTGCGTCATCTTGCCTCCGTCTCTATCATGACTCAGCCGCATTGCCAGTGTGCAACTGAAACCCCATACATTTGGCACGATCACCAATTCAACGCGTCGTCACGTGGCCATAAGCCGTGTGCGGCAACCTTTGAATTATGTGTACTAGCAATAGTGTACTCCGTACCACCTGAGAAATGTGTGCACAACGACCCAATTAGATTTAATTAGATTTGGGGCTTGAACACAAAAATATTCAAAGCTATTTCTCAAGCATAAATTCTCAACAGAGCTAATGCTCTTTACCAGGGTTCCCAAACAGGTAATTTTTGAAGCTCAGACACCTTTGAATGCCCTCCCCAACACGAGGTATGGAATCTATTGATGTAATTTTTGTTCACAATACTTAGTGGTTGGCTGGTGAAGCCAAACTTGGCCGCAATTCGCAATTAGCCCAGTGAAAACGGCCTAGCGCTACGTGCCTCCCTATATGTACGCACCGAGTTCCACATCTCTCGAGCATTTATTCGCCCTAACAACGGCCATCATCTGAACCAGTAGTGCTCTTGTATACTGCACTACTTTCCTTACCACATTCTTTAAACAAGAAAAAAAATTGATAACAATAATATGAAAGCGTAGAGCGGCCTAACTGTGGGCAAAATATGACAGACCTAGTCTTGGTTTTTTATTGCTAACTGCTAGCCTGAGCTGATAATCCGCAATCGGGCACATTGCACTCTGAACAATGTTGTAGACACTAGCTGCCGGTCGGCTGTGCTACGGCGCATTGGCATGAAACATGTGCAACTCGTGCTCCTAGTATAACTACACATGTTTTGAACGAATGGTTAGGGAGGGCATGAAAACATTGGCCGATGTTTACCTACCGAAGTCTAAGCTCGGTTAGAAACACCATTTAGCTACCCTTCGCTGGGCTCGGTTCCGTTCACGGTCTGGATTTGGGTCTTGTGAGCCAAGACAAGTTTTTTTATTCACGCTTGCAATACTTCAGTCTCGGTCACCCAAAAAGTCATTCTCATGTGCGTCGTAGAACGCTACTTTATCGATGGTGACCGGTCATGAGGCTGCTTCAACTTTACCCAAGCCCAGCACCAACGGCTCCCGAGTAACAATGTTGTGGTAGCTCTGCTAGCCAGCTCTGCGGCGAGGGAAGGGAGTATATTTGTGGACAATAGCAACTCTGATGGAGGTTTTGAAAATCCGATAGGCACTATCATTAAGCAAATCTCCTGCTGTGGTAAGAGTTAAGAAGGATTGATGTTCCTTAAAAATTTCTGCCGACTCTCGAGACATTCGTATATAAACCGAGTTCGGGCCCATTGCGACCACAAAGCTCAAGAAGCACTGTAGGCCCGAATAATCCAAAATGGTCTTCAATCGTATTAGCTTTCAGATTCCACCAATGGCAACGATATAAATACAGTGTGAAAATTGGTTTGAAGTTAGGTCTATTAGGCATGTTGCGCCAGTCCATTATTATCGGTGGATTATTGCCGACGAAAAGGATAGAATTGTCCAGCAATGATTCGCACACACCTCAGATTATTCGCAAGCCGCTCCAAATAGGCCATTTTCTTCATATGTGCTCCTTCAAATTCAAATTCATATTCGACTTAGTATTGGGATCGTTGCGCAGGTTTTGGCTGAACTTGACGGCGATCAATGCGCAATCGTGGATGATGGTTAGATGAAATCGAGGGTTCGCGTTGTCACGTTGCTTTGGCTTCCAACCCACGACTCTGGTACATCGAAAATGCGTATACACCTACGTACTTTCTCCTAATGACAACTTCTTCAGGACACCTGGTTCTCAACCCGCAAGCTAGTGAACCCTACTTGCGGTTGGATACGTCAAGGCCTACCTCGTAGCGTACCTGGTTCTTGGCCGCAGCTGCAACTCCACACTTAAATGGTATGTATTTACTAAATATGTGTCTAAGATTCATACATATTCAGACCCGGCAACGTTTCTCGGCCCTGCCTTTTCTACACTATCCGCCGCAGTAGATGTAAATGTCGTTATTTATGGAGTCTTGTAGCACATGGAAAAACGCAAATACTGCTTACCGGGTACTGCAAGTGCCTTCAGGTGCAGAACAGGCAATCAGGGCCACTGAGCCTTATCAGGTCAGAGATAATTTCCTTGGTTTATTCTACGCCGACCCGACTTGGAATCCTTTCTATTTGCAACTTGAGCTTGCGGGTTTTAAAGTTTTTAACCACATGCTGGCTCGTCTCCGGTAGTAGCATCTTCTGTATAACCGTGAACGCCACCGTCTAGTATAACGTCTTCATTGTTATCCAAATCGTCCTGTACTCGCCTCCATCCCTTCTTCAGCGCCTCACGGCTCCTGGTTGCCCCAACGTCTTTGTCTTTTCCTTTCGCTTCAAAGACGGGCCTCATCAGAGAGCCCAACAAGGGATTCCCGCTGAAGGCTCCTCCCTTGCGAAAAGGTTCAAGTGCATTTCCCGAAGTCTCTCCCAGCACGTCTTGATCCATTTCACTGTCGGTATCTTCTTCAGGAGTTAGTGGCCTCTCAACCGCAGCCATCTTCCGGACCACCCTCCCTCCAACAAGGTCAATGCTGAGAACCTGACGTCGTTTTTCGTAGTCTGGCTGCGCATTCCATTCCATCTCTCGCAAGAGCTTTTGTTGACGCTTTAGATCCTTGGCTCGCTCTTCAGGGCTTGCCCACATACTTCCAGAGCCACTCATCGCACCAGTGACATCAAAGTCTGCGGCCTCGTCGCGCACCGTTGTGCGCTTCGCGTTTTGAGCCTGGAACGTGAGCAGCTTGTCACGATGCTCTCGAGCCTTGGCAGCTGCCTCGGCAAGTGACCCGTTTCCGGGACCATCAGCTTGGGTCTGTGTTTGTGTAAAAGGCGCCGGCTTCTTAGATACTTCGGCTCTTCGGTGGGCTGATGCGTTGGCGGCCATCTTTTCTCGACCCCGCTCATCTTTCAGTTCTCTGACCATTGCCTGAACCTCATTGGAACTCAGCAACGGGGAGCCGCAGAAAGTGCAGGGCCCCAATCCCTCTTTCATGCAGATAACTTTGCCACAGGACAGACAGTTCGGCGCTGCTCCTTGAAGAGGATGTCTCGTTGCGACACAGTTGCACTTCTTCCTCCCGTTGTCTAGCGTAAGATTTGTGGTAATTTCCAACGCTCGAATTGCCGCGTCCAAGTCTGCAAGGGCAGTAGACTGGCCAGCCATGGGGGTCCCGCCTGCTATTGACACTTTTGCTGCGTTGCCCCCAGTTGGCTTCGGTGTTGAGGTCCTCGACCCTGGATTCGATTTAGCTTTGGCCTTTGGTAGCGGATCCGAAATCAGGTAACCCGCAGATGATGCATGTTGCTTCGGCTTCGGCTGCTGCTGCACAGGCGGTGTCGCAGATCTAGAAGCATGATTGCTGCTTGGCGCACTAGCACGTTGCGGTATGTAGTCAAAATTCTGCCCCGTCTTACTGTACGCCTTGCTGGCTGGCCCGGCGTATTCCTCAACCTTTCTTGCTTCCGGCACATGGATTGCTGGTTTCTGCTTTTTGGGGGCTCGCTTCGTCTTAGGAACTGCTCCAGCGGCATCTGAGTTCGAAGCTGAGTTATCCAAAGCTGGACGTGACGATGGTGGTGCCTTCCTCTGTGAGTTAAAGGACGCGATGAAGTCCACGGCCAGTGGTGAGTCGCCTAGCAGGTCTTTGAAATGTGCAGCGGCTTCAGGTTTAGAAAGTGCTGAGGCATATTGCAACACTTGTTGAAGGTCCTCCTCCGGTAGAGGAAGAATCTGTGAGAGCTGTGAAAGGGACATGACAACTGTTGGGAGCTCCAGCTGTGGATGTTTGCATGTTCAAGAGTCAACGTCGCTTCCAAACGAGAGTTAAGGTCACCAACCGTGGAGCAGCACGAGACTACATTAGGCTACCCTAAGGCCGATGAGTCAGACCGACTTCACTGCTTCAAAATGCAGTCCGCGCTTTGTTGTGTAGTCGAAAAGTGTCTTTATTAATGGAGAGAGCATGCACTTGGTTTTGCTCTTAGCAACTAAATCCATAGCCAAGAGAATAGTTTTGCTGGGTTTCTGATTTGATCGACGGCGACCTTAACCAATACTACAATGGCAGCTGCAGGTAGTGTGAGCGATAAACCAACCCAGCCTGAGTGAGGAGCATAGGGATACCATGTCAAGGCTTAATCGAGTCGTAGAAGAAAATCATAGTCAGCCAAGTAACATAATTTTTCGGAACATGAAAACAAGCATAAGCTTTCGATCTAGGAGACATTCGAGGCCATCTTTAAGTGCCTCTTTGATGAGCCAGTTCCGTAGCTTGTCCCTAACGCTCCTCCTCCTTCGGGCTAGATGTATAGTCCCTGATACAGGAAAACACTCCGCCGTCAAGTTGGAAATACGATTTAGCAATAGAATTGCAATTATCATGCCACGACACAATCCTCGCACAGGCACCCCAGCACATGCTTGTCCTTCATCCGAGAAACGCCGAGCTATACCCGATTGGGGAGAGCCGCACCCTGGCTCGCCCGGGTTTCTTCCTGTTGAGCGACCACTTTTCCTCGCCATCCGGCCAAATTTCCACCCCCCGTCGTCCTTCCAACCGAAAACCACTTTGACAGCTTTCATCCCATTTTTTGCCTCTTCCTTGTATCATCGCAACCTCCCCGTCCATACACAACCCAATTCATCATGTTGGCTTCTAGAATTCAGCGCAGGGCTTTCTCCGCCTCTGCCCGCGACGTGAGTCTTCGCATCAATGGGCCAAACTCGGCAGACAGGCCGCTCATCGGCTTTCCATAGATGCTCTGCTAACATTGTTTCGCTGCTCGTCATAGCTGTCCAAGGTTGCCGTCCTCGGTGCTGCCGGTGGCATTGGCCAACCCCTCTCTCTGCTTATGAAGCTCAACCCAAAGGTCACTGACCTTGCTCTGTACGATATTCGTGGCGGACCCGGTATGTGGAACTGTTTCTTTTGAAGAAGCATTTGTTGTTGGGCTACTTTTCTGGGTTGGGTGCGCCAATTCTGCTAGCCGCTCCGAAGAGCTCCTAAAGGCTCTTCCGTGTATCCGGACCTACCATGATATAAACCTCAGACTACTAACCAATACGCTTTCATGGAAACAGGTGTCGCCGCTGACCTTTCTCACATCAACACCAAGTCCACTGTCAAGGGCTATGAGCCTACTGCCGCTGGCCTGGCTTCGTGCGTCAAAGGCGCCGAGGTCGTCCTCATTCCTGCCGGTGTCCCCCGAAAGCCCGGCATGACCCGTGATGATCTCTTCAACACCAACGCCTCCATTGTCCGCGATCTGGCCAAGGCCGTTGCCGAATCCGCCCCCGAGGCCAAGCTCCTGATCATCTCCAACCCCGTGAACTCGACTGTCCCCATCGTCGCCGAGGTTTTCAAGGCTCGCGGTGTCTACAACCCCAAGACCCTCTTCGGTGTCACTACCCTGGATGTTGTCCGCGCCAGCCGCTTCGTCTCTGAGATCAAGAAGACTGACCCCAAGGATGAGAACATCACCGTCATCGGCGGTCACTCTGGTGTCACCATTGTCCCTCTTTTCAGCCAGAGCAGCCACCCCGACCTGAGCTCCAACGCCGAGCTCGTCAACCGTGTCCAGTTCGGTGGTGATGAGGTTGTCAAGGCCAAGGACGGCGCTGGCTCTGCTACGCTCTCCATGGCTATGGCTGGTGCCCGCATGGCCGACTCTCTCCTCCGCGCCGCTAGCGGCGAGAAGGGTATCGTCGAGCCCACCTTCGTTGACTCTCCTCTGTACAAGGACCAGGGCATTGATTTCTTCTCCAGTCAGGTTGAGCTCGGCCCCAACGGTGTTGAGAAGATCCTGCCCGTTGGCAAGATCGACGCCAAGGAGGAGAAGCTCGTTGAGGCTTGCCTGAGCGACCTTAAGAAGAACATTGAGAAGGGAGTTGCTTTTGTTGCCCAGAACCCTGGCAAATAAATGCGCCCGTTCTTGCTTTCCCTTCCATTATATAATGTCCAAAGGGACGAATTTATTGGAATAGAAGCATAAAGATGTACAAAAATGACGAAAAGTGGGGAGGGTTAAAGGGTTAGGGTAATGCGTCGATAGCTGCCAGTGGGCTATCTGATGCAAGAATTGGCAAACAAAATGGGACAATGTTTTTTTGCATGTTTCACGGTAGCCATAGACTATTTAATGGAGTCTTTGTATCATAGTGCATATCTTTGCGAACCAGCCGAGTGATATGTGTGGAGATTTGACAGTCGTTTACATATATTGTATTTAGCCAGGATGGCAGACCTTGCTGTCTACCAGCTATTGATTGCTAATCTATCATGTATTGGTCATGTTGATTACACCACAGCCCGCCGTAGTTCTCCCTTTACGTGATTATCTTTTGAAATCTGGTCCGTCTATTCATTTGATTTCCGTGAAATCTACTGTCTATCCATCTTGCCTCCTTCCCCCCTCTCGTGGTGATAGCATCTCAAGTGGTGTACAAATGTGCGAAAGCACCCCCCCCTCTAGTTGGAGAAAATGCCATTTCCTTACTGAGCGCGACGACCAGCTCTCCAATCCTCCAGCTTTCTCCTCCTCTCAGCAACCTGGCGCTCAAACTCGGCCACCTTTTCCATTCTCTTCTGCTCCTCCTCAGCGGCCTTTTTCTCCGCCTCAATCTTCTTTCGAGCATTCTCCCTCTCAAGCTGATCAGGTCGACGCTCAGCAATATCACGAGCCTGATAATCACTGAACGCATACTTGAGACCCTTTTCGATAACCCAGCAGACGGCGTAGTCGAGAGCCATGCACACAGCCATCTTGATCTTGAATTCCTCAGTAAACTTGACGAGCTTCATTCCGTCGTTAATCTCCGGAATGAGCTCCAAGGCACAAACAAAGGCGAGGCCAGAGACGCCGACAATGCCGTAGAACATGGCTTTGTTTTCGGAGAGAGATTCACGGAAAGGTCGACCCTGGTAATTAATTGCAAAGGTGGAGACCTGTTGGATGAGCTGGAGGAGGTAGATGGCCGAGTTGAGCAGGGATGGCTCAAATTCGGCTTCAAGATCGACAAGATTGGAACGACTGGTTTAGTGGGTTAGTACAGGCAGTAATGATTTGGGTGAGAAGGCAGAAGGCGTCTGGGGAAAACTTACGGCTCAATCTTCTCGCTGAGACGGGCGATGTAGATGAGAGTTACAATGTGGACAGCAAACTGTCCGAGGATGGAACCAATGATGTAAAAGTTGAAGATGTTGGGCTGGGGCCTTTCCTTGCTCAAGCCTTCCACTACCTTGGCACGGGAGATGCTAAGGAAACAGACTGACATGAGCATACCGCTGATGGTGTACTGGGTGTCACCAAACTTGATACCTTCCAGGTACAGAACCGACAGAGAGTACGCGCTAATCAGACAGTTCAAGGCGAGGATCTTGTACATCTGAATGGTAGCAACGAGCGTGCAACGGCCTTGACGGATGATGTTGGGAATGGCAATCACATCTCGAAGCTTGGATGTGAAAGGAGCGGCCACGGACGCATCGCCCAGCTTCAAAGTTGGGGGTTCGTCGTCACCAAGCTCCGCCTCAAGCATACCACTTGCAAGCTTGTCAGCAAAACCAGCGGCCTTCTTCTGGGCCTCAGCTTGTCGGCTATTGTCGGTATTAGCGAGGCTCTGGGCACCAGGCGACACGATGGTTTCAGTAGGGTGACCCTGTGCCTTGATGTAATCTTCGGTTGTCATGTTCTTATTTTTCGCCTCACGTTCAGCAGCCTTCATGTAGTTGGGGTTGGTAGGGCCAGGAGGGTACAGGTGAGCAATCATGACGGGGACGGGAGGCGATGGCTGGTTGAATCGCTTCATTAAATCGCATTGCTTTTGGTACACATCCTTCATCCTGGTGTTTCTGGCGTGCTCGGCGATGCGAGTCAAGTCTTCCTTGGTACCATTGAGCAGAGCAACACCAATATGCGCCTGTTTGAGAGCGCCGACATCGTTTGTGCCGTCACCGGCCATGAGCGTGTAGTAGCCCATGTGCTTGAGACCAAGAAGAATATCCTCCTTTTGCTTGGGAGAAACACGTGCATATACCCAGGTATGACGCAGCAACGAATTCCAACCGGCTTGGTCTTTGAACTGAGCCAGGGCATATCCAGTAACGCAGAGATCCTTTGTCTTGAGAATTTCGGAATCAATAGGCTTGGTAGGGTCTACAGGTATGCTGATCTTGTCATCGACGCTCTTCCAGATCAACTTCTTTCCACCAATATTGTCTTCAGGGGCATCAAGAATCAAGACATCTCGATCGACAATTTCGACTTCGCGAGCGACGTGGACGGCAGTTAGAGGATTGTCTCCGGTAATCATGACAACGCGGTGGCTGCTCTCATTGAGCATCTGGACAGCTTCCTTAGCATCCTCTTTCAATGGGCAATGAAGAACCAAGAAGCCGGCAAAGGTGAGATCAGCCTCCACCTTTTCACGCTTCAGGTCGTTGATTTTGCCGGAGCCAAGTTCAGAGTCGATGGTGAGTTGTTTGTAAGCTAAAGCTAGGACGCGAGATCCCTTGCGAGTAAAGTACTTGAATGTCTCCTCATAATCGGCGGGGACATCTACGAGCATCTTCATGATAGTCTCAGGAGCACCTTTGACACCAACAAATGTGCCCCGGACCCTTTTTCCAGTCTTTGAAATGCCATTGACCATGGCAACGGAGCTCTGACGCTTCAGGGCCGAAGAGAACTGGAAACGACGCTTGATTTGAACAGTTCCTTGAGTACCGTTGTTCTTGTTCCTGCTGGCCAAAATATCATTGCGACCAAGACCCCAGCCGAGAGAAGTCAGAGTGGCCTTTTCCATTGGATCACCGACAATATCACCTTCATCTAGCTTGACCAAAGCGTGAGCGGTGGCTAGGACAAGCTGGGTCTCGATGCCAGCCTCAGTGACAGGGACCATGGTCGAATGAGCTCCATCGGCCTCTTTCTTATCCTTGATATCCGAATCAGCTAGTCCGAGTCCAGCAATGCCCTCGACAACTAAGTCCTCGCCGGTGAGAGTTCCGGTCTTGTCGAAGCAGGCAACGTCAATGCGACCGCCATACGGAATTCGGAATGGCTCAGTACAGAAGATGGCTAGCTTGGACAGTGCTGCCAAGCTGGTATTGACGGCAAGACTCAACTCCATAGGTAGTTCGGGGGGGACGACACTCGTTACGATCAAGATACAATCCAGTAGGAGCTTGGATCGCTTTCGGTCTTTACGGACACCCTCGTCCCACACGTACCAGGAGGCAGCGATTGCGAATATTAAGAGGAACAAGATGAAAAGAAGTGCCTCGAAGTTGTTGGCCGAGACACGTTCAGTCGAGTAGATCATGGTGCGAACAAGACTTCCTTGGGAAGTTTCAAATCCGGTCTTGGTGACAATGGCCATGGCTCCATTATCAGGGGCCGTAGGGACGCCGGAAAGAAGTTTGGGCTTCTCTTGCTCTGGGTTACCGTGAGTGACTTGAAGAACTTTTGTACCACCCCAGAGGAACGCGTTCTTGTCGAGGCCTTCGGAATCGAGGGGAGCGTCTGATGGGCGCAGCTGAATAGAATCTTTGAGCAAAGGAGTGCTCTCTCCTGACAGCATTGCCTCATTGACAATGGCGGTGCCTTCGACCAGAATCATGTCACAAGCAACACCACTATCTTCTTTGGTACGGTCAACGGAGACGAGGTCCCCAGGTAGAAGGCGATCTGTCTGGACCTCGATCCACTTTCCAACACGAAACACCCAGATATCGTATGGCTTGATGCTCATACCCCGGAACTCGTTCAACGTACGCTGACGCTGCCAGACGACAGTGCTTTCGAAAGCGACAAGCATAAAAAGCGTGAAAAGCGAGTAGTACCAGTATTCATCGAGGAGCCAGAGACCAACACAGAAGATCTGAAAAACGAAGAACGGCGCCACGGCGTGCTCTTTGAAGAGCTCGGTAAAGGTAGGGACGGGAATGTCAAAAGTATTGGTGCCGTAGTGCTGCTCAATTCGGGTTATTTCAGACTGCTTCTCCAAACCTCTGGAGGACTGGAAGTAACTGATGGTCGGCTTCGGCTCGCGGTCAATATCATATTTAAGCGAAGAAAATGAGTTGGTATCCGGATTGTAGAGGAATCGACGCTTCTGAAAGAGGAACGAGGTGTTGACCTTGCCACCAGTCTAGTCGAGTTAGGCGTTAGATGAGTATAGGAGCCATGCAGGTTGATCCGATGAAATGCAGGTTGATCCGGAGAATAATGGTGGGATGCTTACCTTGTCGCGCACGAGCCTGCAAATTTCTCCCGAACCAGCGTTTGCAATGGGGAGGACCTTGATCAACTGAGCTTCGTCAACGGTATTGACCTTGCTCGCCTTGAACCGCGCATCTAGAGCAACACTCCAATGTGTGCTTAGCCAAACGAGTGACTGCAAGGTGATGATGGTGCCACACCAGACAAAAGTCCATTCTGGCGCGCCAATGTATTTCTCGTACAAGTCAGGAGTCAGGTAGTATCGCAAAAAGATGGGCCAGATGATGGCAAACGGCCATACATAGGCATGGAAATGGAATGAGAGCGGCCGCAGCAACTCTGCCTGCTTGATCTGGGGACTGTCGACCAGCGGCGCCATGATGCAGCTATAACGACTTCGATGCGTCGCAATCTCGGACGAACCGGGGGGGGGGGGGATGGGAGAGGAAGCGAAGGGCCTCGTTCGGATCCCGGGCGAAGGCAATCAACAAAGAAATACAAGAGAATTATAAGATGGCAGCAGCCGAGAAATAAAACAGGACGTGAGACCAGGCTGCGCGGCCGTGATTATCGTAGGGGAAAGAAGGAGAGTGGGAGGCGATTCAGGCAGAACGGGGAAACAATCTTGGCCGAGTCGGATCCTCTTGCTGTCTCTGCGTTGAGCGAGTCGCGATCTGTACTTTTCAGGTTGGGACGCCAGTCCTTCACAAGTGGCGTAACCGGAGCCCTGCCTGGAGCAGCTATACCATGGAGTGCTAGCTAGACCTGTAGGCCTTTCAGAGCCCGGAACTTCTGTCTTTGACGGGACGCACGCACGCAGGGGTCCGCTCCGTAACGGGCAGCTCAGCCAATGATACATAGCCATTGCTGCCTGCAGAACGAAAGTCCCTGTCAACGGAAGTGGACAGGGGCTGATTCTCGAATCCGATCTAAATGTCATTGAAAATCACGTTACGGAGTGCATCATATTTTCATAATGTACAGCATGCGATCATTCGTCTGCAGGACATATATATCAGCTGGATCATACGCGGAGGACAGATCAGAAAGTGGAGTGTCGTATTTTTCTAATTTTTTTTTGAAGTCTTGATACCTGCGTTATCTTATCATCCCCACCATGGTCATACACCCACTGAACACCAAAATTTCTGTAATGTCTCTCCTCCCAACCCAGTCCACCAACCCAGGTCATCAACTGTGTCCATCATGTACTTGTTTCATATTTGCTGCGCCTCCTGATTCTCTCGCCGAATACCCAGAAACACCACGGAATCGGAGCCATCGCTACAGTGATAAAGCCCAGTAAACTCGTCGCCCAACCCACGCCAAGAGCCTTGTACATTTGCAGGGCGAACAATGGAAACACCGCACTAAGCAGATACCGACTCATCATCATGGCTCCCGAAGCTGACGCCGCGTACAACGGCCCGTACGAGTCCATCATGAACATGGTGGCGCTGGCATAGATGAGAAGCGAGCTGAGCATCACAGCTCCTTGAAAAATATTGGGCACGATCCAGTGCACGCGGTACTGAGCCGTCCAGGCGGTCATGAATAGACTCACAGGCAAGAGGAAACTGCCTATCAAGGCGCCGATAAGTCGGTGCTCCGAGGGCAGAGGCTCTTCCACGTCATCTTCGTTCGGCGGGTGAGTTTCCCGCCATTGAGCCTGGCGTTTTTGATAGTACTTCAAGTCGATCAGAACGAGTGGAGTCGATGCAGCCAGCGTACCAACCATCGAACCAATGTACGAAAGTGATTGGCCAGTTGCACTGAATGCATAGTACTCTCGAAAGATCCACGGTATGGCTATGACGAACGTGTATAACAAGCCATACAAAAAGCCGTTGTACAAGCTAATCAGGGTTACGATTGGTTCTGTGAACAGCATGTGCAACGGCCGCTGAATCAGAACAGTGGCAAAGTACCGAAACGCCCGACCCGGCGATGTCCGTTGCGAAGCGGAATCCAGGCCAAGACGAGTCGCGCGCCTCCGTAAAATGACCTTCTTATACGTCTCTGGCGTAAAACAGACGGGTATGTAGAACCCGACGGCCATGAAAACCGCTGTCCATTGTGTCCACTGCCAGCCGCCAGCTCGCACAATAAAACCGCCAATAAGAGGACCTAGAGCGGCTCCGAAGGAAGGCAAGGTGTAGTATATACTAAGACTAACGCCCCTCAGGTTCCCAGACATGGAGTCGAGGATAGTCGCAGGCGCGTTATTGATCAGAGATGACGAGAACATGCCCGCAAAGAACCGGCATGCCGTTAGGCTTGTCAGCGATTTGCTGAATCCCGACCCGATCATGAAGGCCGTAAAGATGGGGCTAGTGACGACAAATACGGCTTTTCGGCCGTACGTTTCAGACAAAGGAGCGCCGACCAAGGGGCCGAATGCGAGGCCCAAGTTGTACATGGACAGCGGTAGAACGGCTAGCTCCTGGCTGCAGTTGAATTTGGCAGCGACATCGCCTTGAGCAGGTGCATACATGGATCCGGCCACAGTAGCCACGAAAGCTAGGCCGGTGATGGCGATGGTGCTGAAAAGACGTACAGAAAGAGGGAAGTTTCGTGGATTGTCCGGGTCGTTGGGACCGGTCCAGTCAAACGCGGCATTCATGGTTCGTATAGCTCGGCGAACTTCGATGTCGAGACCACTTTCATATTCGCTGTCAATGTGAGTAGTTCGCTGCTGTACTGACTGTCGCCGTCCTTCTTGTTCTGCGTTGCTGCTTAATGACCTCGGAAAGGCTACTTGGGCCATCTCCGGCTGTGTCAGCCGCCGGCCGGAAGGCGGCGAGGATGCAGAAGATGGAGGCATGACGAGAGGGAGACGCTTCACCGATAGAGCGAAGTGATAAAAAGATTCTAAAGAAAACAATAGTTTACGAATTCACATTGGAATGTGACATAATCACGGTGAGAGATGTAATGACTGCTTTTTCTCGGAGTCTCTCTCTTATGATGGGACGAGTCATCGGAAAAGTGCCAGCCATTTAAAGGAACGGACCGGAAGAGCACGGCGCGAGTAAGTGTTTAAGTGGAACCATTTAGCATAGCACTACTGACCCCGTCAGCGCGGTTTGTTCTGTCGTCCGTTGGACGGCGCAATCCCCACACCCGGCCTCAGCGACAAGGACCAATTCCGGCTGCCAATCCTTGACTGCAGCGGTGGCGCGAAGGAGCCGGGGCCTAACGGACAAAGGCGGGCCAATGGGGTTTGATTTGAGCACCGAATGCCACCGATTCCATCCCGAGAGCCCATGTCGTGATGCAGGTGATCGTAAAAGACTGTGCAGTGCGACATCGTCGGAATGGATACCATCACGGCATTGCTCCGGGAGAAAATGTCATGAAGGGGAGTCTGCCGCGGGAAGAAGGCTTGGCTGGCGTTTACCTGCTGCTGTTCTGTCCGATAACATAGATATCTGATGAGACCACCTAAGAGCGGCCATGCACCACCACCCACAAAATCAAGAGAGAGCTCTCAAACATTTATATTGTTTGCCAAACTACAGAAAATGGTCTCATACCTATCGCCACTCTTCCCCGAGCTGCTGATAATATCTCCTGGTTTGCAGTTGCACACCGTTCACAGCCATGATTGCTCGCTACTCAACATGAAGTAGAGCCGCGGAAGAGTCAGGCACTTGCACTGTAATGACTCCATCCCGTGACTTCAAGACCTCGCCAGTCGTCACATTGCGCAGCCGGAAAGGCCTTCCGTGATCCAGTTCCCAGTTATAACTCCATCCGTCAAAGGTGACTCCGGTAATGGCGTCGCTGCCGTTAGCCATGAGCCGCTGCACACTGATTTGCCCCTCTCGCGTCATATTTTTCGCCACAAAAGAGAAACTGCGGCTTGCTCGCTTCCGCGGATTTGGTAACGGAGTTGTGCCGGCCCCATCCTCAGTAGTATTGTATCCGTGCATGTTGATCACCATGATTCGCTTCAACCGGGTCCCTTCGTAGATTGCGTACGCGGCCTCTTGATCAGAAGAAAGAGATATAGAAGAGACACTGACGGAAGACTTGGTGAGATCACCTAGGGCGGCTGCGACCGCTATGCTGCCGTAGTATGGCGCTTTGGTGCCTCGCGCCGTTTTCCCGGTATCTACTGGCTGCCAGGCTTGATACTGAATTTCACACGTCATTGGCGTTAGAAGTTTGTGGAGTTTACGACAAATGAGCTACTTGCTATCAGCCTTGACCGGAGAAATGACTTACGCGGTAGTCTGTGCCTTGGTGCATATGAACTCGTTGAAATCCAGCAGATGCGCAGTAGAGATTGAAATCCACACCCCATAGCGCCGCACCAAACGAGTTGGACAAGCCAGGTTTGCCCTGGTTGTACAGAGAGTTTGTCTCCCCAAAGATGAGCGGCGCATAGCCCCTCGGCGTAGCCATGATTCTCTTATACTCTGCCACTTGCTCGTCCACGTCGCGCACCGACCGGCTGTGGTTCATCAAGGTGCCTTGCAGAGTGACCCCAGGGGAGGTTGCGCCGTCAATATAGCTGAGAAAAGTAGGGAATTAGCTATTTAGATAGGGACAGGCTTATTTCGTTTTTGAGCCATACTCACTTATGAACAGAATACCACTTCACGTCTCCATCCTCATCAAGGCCGTCCTGCCACACCTTGGTAGCATTCAAATTATCGACTCGATCATCATACGACGGCGCCATGAAGCCAGCATTCGCAAGCTCAGGACAGTGCCTCCGTATCTGCTTTTTGATCTCACGCGTTCCGTTGAGCCACTCATACGTGAAGTCTTTGTCGCCCCAGGTTTTTGGACGCACAATACCTTGCGCCGAAGTCGGAAAGTTGTTGGGCTCATTTCCGTATTCCCAAACGTACAGGTTATTGCTGCTGAGAGCCTTGCAAGCCAGCGGTGCGGTGCGGACAAGCGTATCCCACCCTTGAGCGGAGATGGCACCTTTTCCGAGGTTGAATCCATGCGAGAATCTCACCCCGGGCCAGGTGTTATACGATTCAAAAAACGCATCCCCGATGTAGATTGTGGTTGGGTAGTCCTTTGACTTTTTGGGATCGTACGTGCCGTTTATGGCGGCCGCTAGGGATGCATTGTACAACGCGTAGTCCTGGGTATTGCCTCCGACCCGCACAAAAGGCTTGCTTCCACTGAAGTTGGCAAGATTACTTAAAAGGTTGTATGAGAAAGTGTTGGGAGCGCTCAAGTTTCCTATGCCGCTGGATTAGCTCGGCAGCATGGGTGGTGCTTTTCTTGATGAGAGGGGGCGCGCACGTACCGGCGAAGTCGGGGAAAGAAGAAAATTCAATGGAAAAGCTGACAAAGGCATCAGGCAGATATGATTTTGTGTCTGTGTGCGCGTTTATGGAGTATGTGGCAACTGATGCTTGGGCAAACCCAACTGTGAGGAGCTGGACGAACCATCGAACAGTCATCTTGCCGTTGTCGTTTCGCAAAGTCGAGACAGAATTGACGGCACCTGAGTGTTTTCATAAGACTTGACCTGATTAGTTGGCCTGCTGTCTTCTTACAGCTTGCGGTTTGTATCGTACGCTATGCTCGCATTGGCAATTGCACGCATAACCGATGTATGTATATATTTTATGAAAAAGAATTGAACTTATCGCGGGACTGGAACCAAGACGCCTTACTTTCAAGGTTGGCCTTGTCATTCAGGCGGGCGGCTGGTTGTTCGGCAGTGGATGCCGATCCTAGCCTTGTAGATAATCACCTGTACAAGCTCCATGTCAAGGATCTAGTATATAATTACCCAAGGCCAACCGAGGGGCGGGTCAATTAGCCCAGTTGATCCTATCATGGCTGGTGAATCAAGTCGGTGATGTAAGTGATCGGAGTGCGGCATTATCACCTGCCGGGAAGGGTAAGCTCACTCACTCTCAAGCCCCATGTCAAGGACCTAGTATGTAATTACCCAAGGCCAACTGAGCGGCGGGTCAATCAGCCCAGTTGATCCTAGGCTGGTGAATCTAGCCGATGATTCAAGTCGGTGAAGTGGTTCAGTGATCGAATTACAGATTTAATGCAACCAGTCAGAATTTTTAAAAGCCAGGTAATTGTGCGGGGTAAAAGGCTCGGACAGAAGGAAGATACTGCGCTTTTAAAGGACTACGGCAACAGTTTGGTAAACAGGGGAGGAGCAACGAATACATATCCGTCAAAATCGATCCATTCGCATGAGAACTACGGTAACTAATGGGCGAGGGGTTGCTACCACCTCGCCACAACTGCGTTCGGCGGCAACATGCGGGGCATCTTCGAACAGTGTTTTCTCTATGTGAATTTTCCACATAGAAATTTATATATTTATATCAATTTGTAGCGCTTGAAATAACGATTATTAATATTTGGTACTACGTGCGGCTTAAAGTCGTCCCCCCCTAGCCTTTCACACATACAGGGACACCATCCTCTAGCCCTTCAACTGCTCGTGATGCAGCACAAAGAGAGAATTATACTGCTACGCGGTAGACCTTACAAGCGCCGAAGACTTTGATTCGAGAGTAAAATGAGATTTAACAATTATGTGATGCGCAAGTCTACCTTGCAATATGACTGCGTGGCGGGCTGGGCAGGTATAAGGCTGCAAGCTTGGCCTATGTCCGAAACGAGGATTGAGACTCCTGGCATTAAGAAATACTACTGTTCTCTAACATTTCAGTAGAAGCAAATTAACCCGCTGCTTAGGAGCATAACTCCGATACTTTAATGGTATCTATAGGATTTGAGGGATTAGGCTACAGCCGCGACCAATGACGGTGTCACGGTGTTTCTAAAGTGTGCAAATAGCTCCTAGAGGACTTAGACAATTGTCCAATTGTGATGAATGGATGTACGCACACTTTGCAACCTGCCATGATACCTGCATTACACCATACTCTGTGTTGAAGTTTCGCAGCTGCAGAGCAGATAATAGAAAAATATTACTAAAATATTATTTGCAGCGCTGGGTTTCAGAAACAAACTTTGTACTTGTTCGGTCAGTCTGATTTAAGCTGTTGCCGTCACTGGAGGCTTCTCCAACCTCCTGACAAGCACGCTATCTTTCGACCGCTGCTTTGTCGCACATCTTGCTCTGAGCATCATGCTTATGAAGATATTCCTAGACGAGATGCTACTAAGACACGCCAGGGAATAAAGCATGTTGAAGTGGACGGGCAGCAAGGAGAGCGCATGTAACTTATGGTATTGAATAGCCCACTACCAGTGGATCTGGGTATAGAAGTTGTAGGCGAGAAATCCAATGTTCTTGGGGGGTAGCTGAATTCCACCCAGCTGCGAATTGCGTTGGGGCAAGCAAGAAAGCTGGCGTAGAGCAGCAACCGCTTCGTTAGGCTGAACCCGGATATAACCTCAAATAACATCGTCGCCCTCGCCTAGTGTATTAACTCATGCGGTGCAGAATATGTGGTCGAGCGCAAGTCCGCTGGAATAGAGGACTAGCCCGGGTTCGCGGCCTAGCTACAGACCTCGATGGCTAGGATATGCTATAGCCAAATACGAGGATATGGTACGGAGTAGAATTGTTTGTATATCACATGGAGATGAGCCAAAAGCATGCATGCTAACATTGAAAGGGCTGGGGCTGTGTAGGAGCCTTGTGTTTGCCTTTTCCTGGACTCCGTACGGAGTATTTCTTGTTACTATGCGGGACTATCCGTGCGCAACAGGGATTGACCGGCTTAGACGCAGCTGGAGGAAGGCTGATAGGCAGGCAGATAATACATTTGACTCGAGCGCAAAATTGCACGGCGTGAGGCGACCGGAGCCGAGTCATCCAACACCAGACGCGCCGTTGAATTTCCAGACCTTTAAAAAAGGGGTTTGACTATTCCGCAGGTTTATGCAACATGCGCCGCGTTAGTATGGATCTATGGTATCATTGGTGACGATGTTGACGCTAAGCCTCCCCCTGACAGTGTCTGCGTAGTTACCGCCCCCAAATGTGGCTTAGACTTGATATGAAGGGCTTCTCTTTTTCTTCTTCTTTTCCTTCTCTCCTTCTGTTTCCTTTTGAGTTCGGATTAGTCAACACTTTCGAACCTCGCAGAACATGTCTCCTTTCGCCTTTTGGCGCATCTTCATGCTGTGACTCGAGAGCGAAAATGTTAGATGTTGTACATGTCGATCATGTCATCGCGGTGCTCTTTTGAATGTTTCGAGAGGCCAGGTCACCTTGAGCCATATATTGATATTGGTGGGCCGGGGGTGAGTGAAAGCGACACAGAAAGTCTTGACGACGGGACTAATATCTAGTGTACTGGAAAGGTTGTAATTGGATTCCTCGGGACTGCCTGGCTCGTCGTTGTGATTGTGGTGCTGTATTACTTTCTCGGCTTTGATTCCACGCGAAACCCGTTTCGGCTCGAATCATCAACAGACCACCGTCAAGAATCTGAGGACCACAGTTGGACCCTGAATCATATCGATCGGTTGTTAACTAGAGGGTCGCGCAGAGGCCAGCGGTGGTTTGGAACAGCTAACCATTCAGCAATCTACAGGTGGCTCAAGCAGCAGCCAAGATGGGAAACTGCTTTTACCAAGGTTAGTGAATTAAAAAAAAAAACAGGGCATGGACGGTGAACTGCTGGTTAGCTGGACACGATCGAGAAACTAAACAGTGGGAATTCTCATTAGATCATTCTTAGCCTGTGTGATATTCAGATGCTGACTGGGATCGGGATCTTGCTCAGCGGCTATCTTGATATATTCTGCTTCATATCGGCGTATCACTGGCAGTTGATAGTATATCTGGCTTGGTTCTCTCACCTGACTCACACAGCGTGTCTCATCACAATGCGAGGGTATCTCCACCAACATCAACGGGAACGTAATTGGAGACTGTTTTTCATGACCCTTCTATGGCTCGGTCTCATTTTAGCCATAATACCGACGGCCTTCTTCAACTGGTCCAAGACGGAACCTACTTCAGCATTACCAGCCTCCAATGCGCGCTGCTTCTTCAATATGAATACCGCACACGCATTGTTTAATGAGACTGCTTGTTTCAGCCCCGTTGATAACTCAAGAAGCTATAATTCTGACGACATTTGTATAAAATCGCCCTTTTGGCAAACTTCAGCACTTCAGGCCGCCGTGGTGTCTATCGTTCTTCTTGGGCTTGGCTTCTGCACACGTTCTGTCAAATTAATCAAGTCGTTCTCGTACCGTGTCCAGTCCAGTGTCCGGCAGAACACCAGTCGTCGATTCCATGCAAAGTTGACGTCTTTGAGGCGGAGGGGTCCCGACGTGTCGAACATTCCTGAAGTAAAAAGACATAGACTGAAATTCTTAGCTATCGCCGCCGTTTACCTCGTTGGAAAGCTCTATGCTGATTTGTTGACGTCTGAAGCGTCTGATGTAAGTGCCTGTTAATTTCATGAGGGGGGGGGGTGGAAATGTGCTAATTGACACGACTCGACTAAAGGTCTATTGGCTCGTCGTCTCTGCTATTTGGGGCACGATTCGGTTCAGAACAGCACAGTCCTCAGCCACTGTTAGTGACAACGAATGGGGCTTCGGGCAGATCCTCCCGGTTTTCCTTCTCGTAGGCCCTATTATTGCAACAATTGAATCTCTGGCGCCAAAACAACAAGGGGAGCAGGGGAACAGCCGCAGTTGCGTATACAGCCAGGAAAACAACGAAGCTGCGGGAGATGATGGTAGTTTGAACCCGTTGCACAAAATATTGTAGGAAAACAAAATGAAACTGACTGAAATCAGCTACACGTACTGGTCCGCAGTCGAGTTTCCTGGCTGGCGGACCGGAAGCAAACAGTGCCCTGGGGTCTCAAAGGGGTTCTGCTCATGACAACAACGAAAGACAAAGTAGTCCTGCTGTCGCCGTGGCATCCCAGACGGAGGTTAATAATGCGGCACACGTGCCAACTCCGGTGGAAGCGATGGGGAATGACACAAAGGCGGTCCTCCTGAGCTACTACCTAGACTCCCCTTGGATGCCTTTAGCTATTCTACTGGCTTGTGCACAGATTCTTCTCACCACAATTTCAATATTCACGAACGTTACGAGGATAAACATGACAGCGGTACGGATCATTTTCGGCATCTCAACTAACATCTTAGTGGTCCAGCCTTTCAATTGCTTCTATTTCATCCTGTGCAGTCTCGTACTAGAGGATTACCCACCAACCAGCCTCCATAAGGGGAGCCGGACATATTTGGGCTTAGGTTTACTTATAGGATTACTTGTACTTGATGTTATAACCATGTTATTTGTTACGCCTCTGTTGGATGTAGGAGTACTGGCAGCACTGCTTTTCCTATATTTTTCTACAACTGTCGCCCTGGACGCTTGGAATTCGGGCCGACCCTAGCAGTGCCGGGATGCGTCAACTACTCCGAATGATCAAGCTGAACGCCAGGAAGCGAAGAGAAATGCACGATAGCCTAGCGAACTAAAAAATTCAAGTTTGCGGCAGTGATGACAATGCCCCTAGGCTCGGTAGTCCCTGCTGCCACGCCACTTCAGAATTGGACGAGGATGGTACCCCCTCCGGATACGAGGGAAGATGGGCCATCCCAAACGTGCTTTGGATGAGGAAGGATTTGGCTGCCACAACGGAGTTGTAATGGGAATCAGGTAGAGCACCGTATTTGAGAAGCAACTCTAGGGCGTTACGGATCTATTCTCCACTGCCGGCCTGGCGGTAACTAATGCTTTTGTCATTAATTAAAGGGATTAGTTCACATTGGATCGGGGCTTAGGCTTACGTACACCCTGGCATCGAAGAGACAATATTATTATATTCCCGGCGTAAATATTCAGGGTGGGCCGGGTCACCCACAAGGGGCCCGCGAAGTATCTTCTTTCTTGGCTCACAACGCCGCGTTTTTGTCGCGTTACTTTTTCCAACAAGCCTGAAGAACCCCTTGGCTATCAAATTCAACAATTCTCAACGATTTTCAAAGATCCCAATGCCCAAGACGTCGGATTCCTCGCAAATCAAGAGGCGCGAGGCCCTCGTCTTAGTGCAAGCCGGCCACACGCACCAAGAGATCGCCGAGATAACTGGCCTAACGCTCCACCAAATCTACTATGCTATAAGGCATCCGGTCCCGAAGCCCCGTACAGGCCGAAAAGGCACGCTATCCGAGGAACAAGTCGACGAGCTAGTCGAATTTATAACCAGCAGCAAAGAAGCTCGCCAAATGTCATATATGCAGCTTGCCGATGCCCTAGGCTGGAACGTGGGCGAATATTGCATTCGTCACAACCTTCGAAAACGCGGCTATAGCCGCTATAAGACTTGTATAAAACCTCCTGTATCTGAAAAAAATCATTAATTTTGGCTTGCTTGGGCTATTGAATCATCTTCATTGGGAAGCGAGAGACCGGCATCGAACCATTTAGTCTAATGAATCTTGGATCTGGCGAGGAAGTCATAGAGCTACTTGGATAAATAGGAAATCTAGCGAGGCCTTTGACCCGACCTGCATAATTGAAAGCCCATGGAAGAAACTAGGCTTCATGTTTTGGGGTCATTTTTCGATATTTTGGTGGAAAGAGACCCTTTCTATTCTGGGAGAAGAACGAGCTTATCGAGTCTGATATCTACATTGAAGGCAAATTTTATCACACTGCAAAGCCACCAGAATTCCTTTGTCTCGGCTCTCCAGCTGCCTCAAATGTCCCGTCAGGCAATCGGCGCAATCCCTGCGCCGTGCTCTGTCCTGGCGCCACCCAGGTGACATTGTGTCCTAATAACTTCAAATATGCCACGGTCCCGTTGTTGTAAGTATTCTCAAACGACACCGTCAAAGGCACCAACTGATCATGCAGCCTGGGCTCCTTCAGAGCCTGGGCAGTAGTCATGTTGCCGTCTAGCAAGTGGATAGCATTCTGAATGTTCGCCGTAATGATGCGGCTTCCGCCAGCGGACCCAATCGAGAAGAACAGCTTACCATCTGGTGTCTCTGCGATGATTGGCGAAATGGACGACAAGGGCCGCTTCCCCGGCCGTACAAAGTTGGCTTCGCTGGGGATGTAGCCAAAAGCGTTGCTTTCGCCGGGGATGCTAAAGTCGTTCATTTCATTGTTCATGATGACGCCGGTCTCAGGAACCATGAGCTGCGACCCAAAAAGTAGATTGATGGTGGTGGTCAGGGACGCGGACATGCCGCTGGCGTCTGCTGAGACAATGTGCGAGGTCCCCGGTGTTTCTAGAGATTCAATGCCCTGAGGGTCGTAATAAGACAGATTGAAGGTGTGATCGTTGGAGATCTTGGAGCGAACCTCGGCGCCCGTCTCTGGAGAAATCATGTCTTTGGTGTATTTATCCAGCCCTGGCACGAACGATGGATCGCCGAGGTTCGTGCGCTGGCTGTATCCCCATTTGATGGCTTCGACCATCAAGTGCGTAGACAGATTTGACCGACTGGGTTCTTGGAAGTGATCGAATCCGCTTAATGTATTCAAAGCACTGAGTGCCACCACGCCGCCAGACGGGGCGTTTGTGCTGCTGAGCTTGTAGCCCCGGTACTTTATGCTGATCGGATTTCGTTGAGCTATCTTGTAGTTCTTGAGATCGTCCATTGTCATGGAGCCGTTGGCTGCTTTTAAAGCTCGGATTGTTGCTTTAGCGATAGCGCCCGTGTAAAAAGCATCGGCGCCTTCATTCGCGATGGTCTCCAACGTGTCTGCGTATCGCTTCCGCGTCATTGTCTCGCCCAACCTCACGCGACGCCCTCGCGGGGCAAAATCCATAGCCCACGAGGGATCCTCTGTCAGGAAGGCATTTGGCGAAAGCGAGTCCATGTATCTGACCAAATCTTCAGTGACAGGAAAGCCAAAGCGAGCAAGTTTGACCGAAGGCGCCACGACATCAGCCCATTTCAGCGCACCGTATTTCTTGTGAACATATTCCGTGCCTCGCAGCTCACCGGGCACTCCACTGATATTGCGCAAAAATAGAACCGTTAGTTAGAAAGTTTAATTCGTTCCCATGCGGTGGCACATCTCAACAGCAGCCCCCCTTCAGAAGTCCTGATTGCTTACCTGGCCAAGCCACCAAGTATACTAGCATTGACATTGCCCTTGAACATGTCTTGAAATGCTGCAGCCGGCGCAGTCTCCCGAAAGTCGATAAAGCTGTAGGTTCCATTCGCGCTTCTCAGCAGCATGAAGCCGCCACCACCGATGCCGCTGTGGTACATGGCCATGGTGCCGATGCAGAAAACAGTGCCGACGAGAGCATCCACCGCATTGCCGCCATCCTCTATCAATCGCGTGCCAATTCTACTGCATATGCTGCTTTCTGAGGCGACTGCGCCCAGCTTTGGGCCACCGCATTGCTCCCCACCACGCGCAATTGCTATCAGCGTAGAAGCTGCTAACAGCAGACGCTGGAGAGAGTTCATGGAAGCCAGAGGCATTGTTCAAGACCTCCCTCACTGTCGAATCCAGGGACGCGATAACCAATACAGGAAACTTTGCGGCAGACGAGTTGTGAATAGCGGCATGGTAGGGTGCCTTCGAAACAAAGTCCGAGGCGGGGTCTCTTTCTCTCTTATTTGAACTCTTGGCTTCCTTCCATTGTCTCGCTTGTCAGCTCGACAGCCTTGAGCATGAAAAGCTCCGATAAAGGAGTCCATCTGCGCGTGTAATCCCCTTGTTCTTGCACACAGGCCAATTGTCTAGCGGTTTACATCCCCGCACAGGCGGCACAACGGTAGGTCTCTCTCGAGGTCGAGTGGTTGCTATCATGGCGATGCGGGGAAGCATGTCTTGATTAGTAGGTTTGCTATCACATCCCATGCCGCCTCTGACGTAAGGCAAGCCAAAAACCCCCGGACATTTGGAGAATTAGTTAGCTTTTCAAATAGTTGCCCACAGCCCCGGAGAGCCGAAACGGTACTGATTTATTGCAGTGCTGGCGACAATGAGTCGCGCAAACATGATAACCAACTAGCTAGTTAACACTTGACCAAATAGGAAGCTGCGATATATGGCAGGATAGCAAAATGGGGACGAGGAAGGCATATCTCCTCCGTGTGGCAGAACGGTTGAATGGCCGACCCCGCATGACTGGGTCGGCTTCTTGTCATGTTGGCCGACCGACCGACCGACCGACCAACCGACCGATTGACCGATTGCCACAGCAGGTTATCAACTGAGACAAGGTATCTACGGCGTACTCCGTAGACAGCGGCGATAACTAAAGTTCGCATGCATTGGGAATTACGAATAGTTTTGCCATTGGACGAACCCACAAACAATGTTGAGTCCATGCTTTTTACGGAGCACTACGCGACTACCCTTATGCGACCTCGTCGTGAACCGGCCTCCTACTCATAAGTTTGCTTCACCACTTGACAGTAATTGGCTCAACCACTCAACAGCAATTGGCGGCAAACAGTAAACGTTGATGAAATATTGCACCACGCCGCACCATTGCTTACAAAGTCAAAGTACGCCATGAACGGCGACGAAACAAGTTAGTCGTGGTCCCGCGTCGTTATCCAAGCTTGTTGAGGAAAGGGCCGAAAACTCGTCAATCGCTTGCGAGAAACGCTGGCTACCTCTCGCGCGATGACGGAAAATATTCTAAATGGGATTAAGCTACTTCGAGGGAATTCTACACGGTGAGAAAAAAAATTGATAGTAGGCGTTAATTCTTGTCCAGTGGCGTATTGAGTTACTGTCTGCTTCGAATCTCGACACGGATCACGCGACGCTGCAGGCTTCTGAATCCGGCTAGTGGGCCTATTGTCAAGGCAGTTAACTCTGTATAGTCAGCACGAACTATTCCTTCCGTCCATCATCTGCCTCTGTAGGAACTGATAGTCCGGATTTCGTATTGCTATTGCGGCCTAAAGATGTATGCACTTACGAAAACGTAGCTGGTGACCGCTCGGCTGCACCAAGCACTGCCAGTATCGAGGCGCCCAAAGGAAACGCTGAAATTGCGGAACAAGCCGTGGAATTTTAATTGTGATGGTTGGGAGGGAGTCCAGGTATCTCCAAAAGCCTCGAGCCAGGAAATCCCGCCGCAGCAACAAGCCACAAGGGATGAAGCAATCCATGCGGCGATCACGGCTAGTCAATACCCATAGCCGGACTTGGATAGGATCAGCGGGCATTCCCAATTCAGTTAACATCGGCCAGCTAGATGAAGCATGCAGCGACTACGTAGCTATGCCATCTCCAGCTGGCCTCACGTGGGTGTGGAATGTATCTACAATGCCCCTTGTCCTTGAGATCGAAGATCGAGAACCAGATCCTCGGGTCTCCCTAGACCTTGTACTCTGTAGAGAGCAGTAGGAAGGGTCTGAAACCGTATGATAGAACGGATCGAAGCTACACAACACTCAGGCCAAGCTCAGTTCCGGCTGCATCATAACGAACTAACGGACATTTGGGTTGGTAATACCTGACCTGGAGCCGGTCTGGCTGCAGCTAGGAAAACACTGCCTGGCTGAAATGGGCGCGCAGCAGTTGCTGAAGCGATTGCACCTCGGAATGTAGACATGTAGATGTCTCAGATAACTACTCCGTAGTGTGACTGCAAATGGATAGTCTGGTCTGATCCAGGCCACGCCGTCCTCTTTAATTAAAGTTTAGTCTCGTGGAGAATTGACGGGGCCACTCCTAGTCGAACATTCCTACCTTTTCATCCCCATCGGGAAAAATCGCATGATTCAAATTAACCCGATCTCCAGATATAGCGTGGAGTATCTACATCAAGTGTCTTAACGGCTCGTACTCCGTAGAGAAAGACCAATCACATAACAAGAATGCGTCAAGCCTTACCATGCCTACCCACTTCTACAATGCGCTGCGACGTGCGAAATGACAAACCACATATCGCTACCGGCTGGCAGACAAGGTTTTGGTCATCGCTGCTGTCCCCGAATGCGGAATTTTGGTTCGAATACCACGTGGCTTATGCTCAATCCATGGCGTCGGGTTTGCGACGAAAGCCTGGCCAAACTCATGATCGTGTTGCTGTTTTGGCAGGTGAATTTTGCCGCGTATCTGCTCACACTAACTGAGAAGCTGGGCACGGGATAAATGATTCTTAACTTTTTCGTACGAACTTCTATTAGGTGATATGATAATAATGTCTTGGCACACAATATGAAGCCCAGAACAGGCAATTTACAGAGTAAAGAACACACCCGCGGCAGCTACCAGACAAGACATGGTGATGGCTGTCGACTTCCCGGACGGGGCAGCAGCAGTGACTGGATGATCAGACGCTGCTGGATTCCCACCAGTTTCAGATCCAGATCCAGATCCTGAAC
>JASWJB010000272.1:0-60448 GCA_032433595.1 Conoideocrella luteorostrata
ATTGTTTTTTTTTTTTTTTTCAGAATGCTACCCGTACCGACTGTAACTTGATCGTATTTATCTGCAACCTCAAGTTTGCTGTTGTTGATCTTTCCTCATGGACGCTAGAGACGGTGCAGATGTAATTTCTAAATTGCCTGAGGACAATATTCTGTCGAGATTTTGGTCTTGCGGACTGCGTAAGCAGAAATTGCAACCCGTTTGCAAATTCAGTTTCTCATCCTGAAACCACACATTCAAAGAGACGGAACAAGTATGATTCTTACGAAGCCATCTCCATCTAGCAATTCAACATCCACGTAGATGTCAAGACAGCAAATTAAAGGAAGACTTGCTATCATTCCATCAAATCAGAATTTTGCAATATGGGCGGCCCTCAGACCTTCTTTTTCCGCTGTGCCCGCCAGGATTTGCTTGATAATCAGTGTGGGGTAGCCGCGGGGAAGAAGCCATTGGCGATGTTGATGCTGAAAGAACCCCGCTCTCTTCAATCAAACACCAAATGTGTTGTTGACATGCACAATGACAATTTAACTATTCTTCGACTGGGGTAATACAGTTTGCGCTTTGTCAATAGTTACGCCACGCTGGCACTGTGCCTCAACGTCCTGACCTGAGGACAATGACATCATTGTAGCTGTCAAGCATTGAAGCTGACATCTCTAAAAAACTCGACGCCATGAAACCCGGCCCAGCCTTTCTTCTTGGTTACTGTTCTTCGGTCCTGGCCAGCTATGCCTTTTATGTTGGCAAAAGTCTCACTCAAGATGGCGGCGTCCTCGTGGGTGGTACCGGCGAGGAAGTATCTTCGCACTGGTTACAGCTCTTCCCAGCCAAGAATCACACGACCAATGAGACAGTCACCGTAGGTGTCACAGACAAGGCGTCCATCCCTGGGGAGTTGATCCGCATACCACAGGTCAACCACACATTTCGATACCTATCCATGGAATACTCCGACTATGAGGGGTTTCCCGCACCATTGACAAATGGAGGGCTGAATGAAAAAGGGGTTGCTGTACGGGACGTCTGGGCTACCAATCGCGATGAACTTGTCCATATGACGCCTACGCCACAGCATGGGCTGCAATACAGCGACCTGGCGAGGCTCATCTTAGAAAGATGCAGCACTGCTCGGCAAGGCGTTGAATTGATTCGAGATCTTATCAAGAAACATGGCGAGTCTACGTATGGAGGCAACACACATCTTATTGCGGACAAAGACGAGGGCTGGATCGTATGGGAGTTTGCCGGAGGCAAAGGGCTCTGGGCGGCTGAGCGGCTGAATGAGACATCAGTGCGTGTTCTGTATCCTGGGTACATTGAAGACTTCCCTGTGAATTACGCAAAGAGCTCTGATTACATGGGATCCGACAACCTGGTATCCTTTGCCGTCGAACAGGGATGGTGGAGCCCAAAATCTGGTGAGCCGTTCAACATCTTCAAAGTCTTCGGACCACAGGGGCCGGACCACAGCGCCAGAGACGGCGGGTTCAAATACATGTCTCAAGCGGCTTTAGAAAATGCCACCTTGGCAATGGCGCCTGTTTCAGAGGCAGATCTCATGGAAAGGGTGCGGGATTACCGCATATCTGATGACGAAGCTGGATATGGCCAAGTTGTAAGCCTGCGGGGTGGAGTCCATCCCGACATGTTGAGAATCTGGGTTGCTCCCACGGGAAGTGTCGCAGCGCCGTTCATACCATGGTGGCTGGGGGGAAACTCCATACCTCCCGAGTTTGGAGAACACCGCTACCTCACAACGGGCTCATCGAGCAGCTTCCTCTCTCCCGACTACGAGCTCCAGGAAGCGAGCATCTTTGCGGGGAGGGTATTTAAACGCGTCCTGTACTACATGTGCTCGGCGCCAAGTATCCTTCTCCCTGTTGTGACAGATATGCTGCAAGCCTTTGAGAAGGAGTCCGCATCAGACATGAAGTGGGTAGAGACGGGCGCCAAAATCCTCATCGAGAAGGGTGAAAGGGGCACGGCAAGTAACCTGATGACATATTATTCACATACGAGGGCAAACAGAGCGCTGGAGTTGGGAAATACAATGATTAATGCGCTGGACGGCTATTTCAAGTTGAAGGGTATATGGAAGGCTCCGGAGGGGAATGAGATCAATGACAGGGGGGACGGAGCAGAGACGGTGAATTGCTTGGTTGGGTTTGATCCCGACAGGCCTGCTGGAAAACAACCTGGAAGGTCTTGGAGGAGGAGCAGAATTGGGTTTCAAAAGCTTCTGTGATGGTACTTTGGTTTTGTTCCGTGTGTGGCTGAGCATGGATGTAAATATTAAAACTACCCAAAAAATACCGCACAGGATAGCTATGCTATGTACCAGTACATCTACTTAGTAATTTGTACAAGAAGACCAATTAGGGAAAAAAGACCTACACGCCTTAGTATTACTCTCAAGATGGCTTTCTTAAAGGACTGATTCCTATGAGCGCTCACCTGCACCTTAAGAGTGCCTCTAGACAGAATGACGAAAGGAAACGGGGAGTGGAAAACCTCCTAGTCAACTCCTGGTCGTGGTTGGGTTTCTGAGCGAGTCCTATCTACCTCACTGCTATTTGGTACCTTGTTCGGAAGTCCTGTTTTTCTTTTCTTCTCTTTTTTTTGGGATGTCAAGTAGTTACCTGAAGAGCTATTGCTGCCTCACGGGCGCTACGCTTTGTAGCAGAATTATTCACAGGAGATAACAACATAGGCAATTAAAACGAATTATTATCAACTTAGTCCTCTTACGAGGATAAGGAGGAGGTGTCTTAGCCAACGGAATTGTAATTCATTTTTGGCCCTGAAATAATATAATTGAACAATGGGTTGTTATCAATGATAAAGAGTCTATTATCACACACGCGTGTGCAAGTAACTCTGCCTGTAACCCACACGTGAGCTAATCATACACGCAACAGCCCTTGACGTGGGAAGAAGTAATTATCTCACCAGAAGACTCACTCTCACTGGATTCGGAGATCTCCATCGCGAATGGCGCCCTCTTCTCGGCAGGAACAGTTGTGCCCTTTTTCTTATCAGAAATCGGTGAGGGAGTACGTGGGGACAGATTTGTTGCCGCAACCGTGATCCTCCTTCACGGCCCAGTCAATAAGCTGTCGTCTGATGGTACGGTCTGTTGGGCATATGGTTGGGTCACGTGTTGAACAGCATTTCGTCAGTTGACCTTTCACCAAGCGGACCTTGTGTTCAGCTAGTCCAGTGGATTTTTGGACTCGGGCGAAATTCGTTCTACGCCATTTGAGAATGGACACTTGGGAATCAGGAGAAACTGAGCCAGCTGAGGGGGTGGAGTTCGTGGAAGACCGGGAAATACTGGAAGACGTGGAGGCGATCCTGAGAAGTCTGAATGAGGAAGTTTGCAAACGGGTCACTGAGACGAGAGACTCGAAAACTGACGGCCGCGAATGAAACCGCTGGCGCTCGTTCGCGGGGATCAAGTTTGGTGTTCGATAGCATTCATTCACATTTTGCCCAATAGTATCTCCCAGTCTTGTTGGGCTGGCATGACGTAGAATTTCACCAAAGCCAGGACACCTCCATAAGATAGTGGACTGTATATCATCAATAATGTTATCATTACCCAATTGTATCATTTCAGGTCCGGCACACGACACTCCCAGAACAGACTTCTTCCACTCATGGATACCACTACCTCCGGTGATCGGCGGGTCCAGCAAAGGGATTACAGCTCAGCTGTCACACAAAAAATGGCGTAGCGAGAGGCCACTTTTCATGTGTAGTTACGACCCTTCAGTAGGTCCATATTTTCCTGTGATATCAGCGCTGCCCTCATTCTTCGCACGTACGCCCGCAGCTGGTCGACCTGTGGGCAAAGAGCCTCGTCCAAAACTTCGTAAATATCTTGTGCGAAGTTATTCATGCAGAATGACATATGCTGCCACTCTTCGCCTGGCCCTCTCCGTAGCCGCCCACTTATGGGATGGTCTGCAGAAGCCATTTCAAGAAGATTCTGGTGCCCATGGTACTAATGATTCCAAAAAATACTGTTGTGCCGCACCCCTGGGTCCGTTAAGCCTCTCGGGAAGCTCGTCCATTTTGACCTTCAGTGAAGGATCATTGATATTCTGGCCGGTAGTTTTTAACTGCTGTGTGGTAGCAGTTGGCCGGATGTCCTGCTTAGCCATCGTGCTACAGAAATCACACCCGCAGCTATACTAAGTAGCTTGCAAAGTGTGCTATACCTACTGTAAAGGCTCCGGATTTCTTGTGTGTGTGTGTGTGTGTAGGATTGGATGTTGTTGGGGGTGATGAAAGTCATGGTCGCAATTGGGGGGATTTCCATTTGTAGCATTCGTTGCTCGGGAACGAGACCCAGCGACAAGTCATTCGTTGACAAATAGGAAGAGACAGGATCAGATCTGTTGGGTCAGCTTTGTGGTTGAATTCTGCATCAAGGACAAATACATTCAGAAAACTGGCCGAATAGTTTTATTACGTTATACAGAGTCTATTACGTCTTATATTTATAGCTACCAGTAACAGTTTACATGAATCTTCCCATTAAATCCAAGTAACTCATATCCTAAAAGCCAACTGCGGCTACTCGCCGTGGTCTGCACCCCTTACAAGACCCCAGCACTTGCGCATCCCCGTTCCCATCGATTCTCCTTCCACATCATCAGTCCACCTCGCTGGCTGCCCGCCACTCGTTTTCTCAGCGTCCATATCACACTCACCCATCAGTTGAAACACATGGACGTGCATTGTCAGCTTTAAATGTGAAAATAACCAGGGCACGCTACCTAGTTCCCTGACATGCTTGGGCTTGACTCTAGTTGCATCGGCCCCGATTAGACTCGCTACATACGACTTGGCCAGCTCTGTACGCTGCTTGCCAGAGCATTCCTCAGCATCAGTGATTATTTTGCTAGGAAATTCCCATAATCCTGCAAGAAGGCCCTTCTCCGGCCGGCGGTGGATCAGGTAGGATCCATCGTGGCGCTGAATAGCGCATACTATCGTCTCTTCGGCGCGGACGGGTTTCTTGGCTGTCTTGATGGGGAATCTGCGGGCGTAATTGGAGATAGCTTCCTGAACTTCGGCCTCTTTCTTCACGTTTTTCGATGAGGGTGCTTTTGTGGGTTTGCCGGTGAAAGAAAAGTCAGTCAGGGTTCTTTGTCTGGGCTTGGCTTCCTTTTTGTCTGGTTGTGAATTGGTGTTCATCTTTGTTTCTTGCAGCGCCTTTAGTTCTGTGTCGTGTTCGATGTCCTCCTCGAAGGGCTCGCAGAGGTTGCAGGCGTCTTCAATGTCTGTAATCCCACTTGCCTCTTTGTTGGTCTGACTCATCTTCCTCGCCTCACTGTACACCCGACACGATGCAGTGATGGGGCACTGTGAGCAGTTCGGCTTCGGCGTGCATATTGTGCTGCCTAGCTCCATGAGTGCTTGACCCCATCGACCTGGTCGGTCTGAAACCTCAGTATTGACGTCTTCGTGATCGTCGCAATCCAAGGCCGTAGCCTTAACGAGCGCATCGGCAGCAGCCCAGATTGTGTCAATGATTTTTTTGTCGGTCTTGATGTTGCCGTATATTCCAAGCTGTCGACTCAGCACCCGCAACACGTTTCCATCGACCATGGGGGCTGCCCGACCGAAGACAATCGCCGAGATTGCGCCTGCTGTATATCGGCCAACTCCAGGAACTTTGGCCTCAAGATCGGTGGTCACTGATGGTAGCAGTCCTTGCATGGCAGCGTCTTGGACTACGAGTTTCGAAGCTTCGTGGATTCGCGTTGCTCGGCTGTAATAACCCAGTCCACGCCAAGCAGCCAACACGTCCTCCGGGTCAGCGGCAGCCAAATCTTGAATCGTCGGCCACTTGCCCATCCATCGATTCCAATAATCGATTACCACGGCTACCCTAGTTTGCTGGAGCATGATTTCGCTAATCCAAACCTCGTAGGCGCGTCGTTCAAGTTGCTTTCGAAGACTAGCTGGATCCGGCTGAAGAGAAGGGCTTGGGTTGATCCAGGCTTTTCGCCATGGCATAGAGCGAGTCGTGCTGACAGAGTCGAACCATGCCAGAAGGGATTGGCGATGCTCCAACCCTCGGCTTTCGCACAGAAATAACGGTTTGTGATACAAGACGGAGTGTTGGCGTCCGTTGGAGGGTGAACAAGACTCTTGAATCGTAGCGCTCCCATTTTGAAATATGGAGATGGAGACGCCGCTCGGTTTGCTCGTTCGTGTGTTCGACCGCTTTCTCCTTTTTGCGCCTCGAACCTCATCTTCTGTCGGTTCACTGTCTTCGCCGAAGCTTTCGTCGCTCGGATGTACGCTATCAGGGCGATTCGTTATCGATTTGGCCGCTCGCTTCGTAGACCGACTTGATGCCACCCGGGCTGGAGGCACCTTCACTGACCGCTTGACAGGCATTACCGAAAGAGTTCAGTCCGTAGCTGGAGATTTTTGGTGAAAATGTTTGTAGAGCAAGTCAATGTTGTCATTGATGGTTTGCAATGAGCGTGTCGTGGTTGGCGCGTCTTGGGTCTCCACAACGCGTAGAGTGGCCAAGTGCTGCCGATTCGCATGCCAAATTTAGCCAGGGTTGGTAGCCATGCAGCCAAGAGCTATGGCACATAGATAGACGTCAGCACTCAGCCTGAGATGGATGTCTCATGGCTCTCTATTTGCTGTAGTGGCTCAGATGGCACGTAGCACGGGCAATGTCGCGATATACAGAGAAAAAAGGGGCCCACTGCAGCTAAGCATTTGATAGTGAAGAGCTAACACCGTGATCGCTTGCAATGCACCGCGGGCGGAAAGCAAATACATAGAGAGGCAATTCACAGTTAAAAATAAATATACTAACGCCCGATGCGGTGATAATAAAGACGTATTAGATTCAGGTTTATTTATTTACAGCAGGTCACTTTAGCTATTGTTATTTTTACGGTGCAGAGACGGATAACTATCATGGACAATGGGATGGGCAGTCAACGCAGAAGTGACAAAATGCCTAACAACACGACTCGCAAGTCTATGTGCATTCTCACTACTCCGTACTACAAATACATATGGCCGCGGCATCAATGCCCCATCGCTAAGAGGATGGCACTGCTTAGAATTGTTAACAACATATAAGTCTGACGTCGATGCTGGGTTGATTGGGCTTGTAGAAGCAAGTCTCTTTATGATGGCACAGGGTCTGAAACAACTGCTCTGGTTAAGCTTCTGGGGGAAGCACCGATCAAATAACTAATGCTAGATTCTGATTGTGCCGCATGCGAGGATCCGGGGCAAGGTACGATGTCTTGCAGCCAAATACCACCCAAATATCGACATTGACACCTGCGTAGATCTCAATAGTTCGTGCCAAGCTTCCCACTCTGTGTGGGGGAGAGGCGGGGAAGCAGCTCCTGTCACACAAGAGAGGTCAATTTTATGGGAGACTGACTGATTGGAACAGCTCGTGTGACTGTACCTGTCTGCGTGGGGGGATGCGGACTTGGCCTCTCTTGTACAGACTTTCGTTTAAGATGAGTTGATTGATTGAGGCGGAATGCTGCCATTTCAGGTACGCTCTAAGAGACAGCGAGAGCGAACAAATCGAATCGAGCGGTTCCCCGACTTCATTCATCAATCGACCATGCCAGCGCTGCCATTTGCGTGGTGATGGTGCATGGGGGTTTTGTCTTGTTCGGTGGGGAGGCGGCTGTAACCATGGGACGTGGCGATATTCTTGGCGATTAAGATATGTTACGGCCAGATGGTCCAACTCTTGGAATATCGTTGAGGGTATCTTGGTATCCGCATCTGTGACCGGTGTCGGCAACCAGCATAACTATCAGTTTGCTGAGATATGCATAAGTGGTGACGGCATTTGTTATCCTCTTTGGGGCGGCGAATTTGCAGTTATCCGCGGGCACCACCACCGCATGTCCATCTTACCTCACCCATCCGGGCGCCACCAACACGCGTATGGGCGTTGCTGCATGGCTCGTTAGCCGAGCAAGAGCTACAGTTGTCGCCTGTGCACGCGTTTTGGGCACTTGGTGTCAGTTACATTCAGTGCCGTGGGGGTCACCGAGCTCTCCTTCCAAGCCCCTTGCCTATTTCGTCCACAGTCCATCGCCCGCAATCGATAGCCAACCCAAGCCGGGGACAGTTTAACTGAGCCATCGAGGTGGCATTAGCTCCGCAAGAGATAATGCCTCAGCGACCCAAAACACGATAAAATTAAACCAAAAAAATGCATTAACTATTATATAGCTTAATTGGCTATTTAAAAAAATAAATTCTATTAATAGTAAGCTTTAATTGCATCCGTGATTGGCGTTCGAATTGAAAGGGTCAATTGGACAATGTGGACGAAATGGCTCAGTTAAACTGTTCCCCCCATGGGCCTGCGTCCTCCACCGTCCTCCACATCGCACATCCTCGCTCGTCACTTCGGCATCCCGGCTAGCACCCCCCACTCCCCCAGAGATTTCACGACCGTTATCGCCATTCACCACAGCTTCTTTGAGCCCGGTCCGTCTCCTCTATATACACGCTACAATCTGCCAGCGGCTTAGGCGATGGGGGTCACTTGGGGGTTCCTTGTGGAACTTGTCATTCCCGTCATAGTTACCCCAAACTAATTGTGCCACTTGTGGAACAGTCATGTATGGAACAAAGGCATGATGGTCCTTGGAGTACCCGAAACCGATGGCATAGATAAAGCACCATTCCCATTGTTCTAATGTCTACCAAACTTGGGGCAGTACCTAGAACTTTATCCCATATCGCCCAACATCCGTCCGAGGCCAGTTTTGCCCAAACTACCGACGTTCCACTGGTGAAACGTGTCTGAGCATCAACACAATGGGTATGGACAAGGTCAACTCTCAACCATTGGCCACCGTGGACCACGGCTCGATCAACGCCGACATCGATCACGATCCTGCCATGGAGAAGCGCGACCGCGGCGAGGTTACCGCCATTCAAGGCGATGTTCACTTCTATGAGACCGTCACAGCAGCCCCGTTAAATCCATGGTCTAAGACCAGCTTGCAGCTTTACATGATCTTGTTGGTTGCCGCCCTGAACGCGACTGCTTCTGGTTTTGATGGGGTATGCCACTATCATGAACCCGTCGTGCGAAGTTGAAAGCCCTGACATCTTCATAGTCTATTTTCAGCTCTATTAATGCCATGGATCAGTACAAGGCGTACTTTCACCATACCGAGCTTGGCTCTAGCACTGGCATGTTCGTCTTCCTCAGATTCCCGTTCTGTTTGTCATTCTGCAAATGCTGATACCTTTCCAGCATCTTCATGATTTACACCATCGGCAATATGATTGGATCTCTCTTCACTGGTCCTATTTGCGACCATTTTGGACGTCGAGTAGGGATGATGACTGGATCCCTTCTCATTATGATAGGTGCGATTGTTCAAACTGCTGCCAAGGATGACTCATATCTTCTTGGCGGTCGATTTATTCTTGGATTTGGCGTGTCTATTGGCACGTCGTCCGCTCCCACCTATGCGCTTGAACTTGCGCCTCCCCAATGGCGAGCTCGTGTCGTGGGCTACTACAACACATGTATGGTCCTCCTTCAACTTGTTTTTATGATGAAATACATTAACCATCTTGGCCAGTCTTCTATACCGGATCTATTTTAGCTACCGGCGTAGCTTACGCATCTAGCAAGAACAATTCCGAGCTAGCATTCCGTCTCCCACTGGGATTGCAACTCATTCCGCCCATGTTCATCTTTGCCGGCGCCATATTCATACCTGAATCTCCGCGATGGCTTACGATGAAGGGAAAGAAGGAAAAGGCTGCCGCTATCTTGGCCAAATATCACGGCGGTGGCGATCCCGACCATCCCATGGTGAAGTTGGAGGTTCGAGAGTTTGAACAAAGCATTGAGCTACAAAAGGCTTCCAACGTGTGGAATTACTGGGCGCTTATCAGCACCCACAATGCTCGGTGGAGATTTACTATGATGGCATTCATGTCCATCTTTGCTCAATTGTCGGGCAATTCGGTGCTTACTTACTATCTGCCCTCCATGTACAAACTTCTTGGAATTCAGACTACCGAGAAGCGACTTCTCCTTACTTTCATGAACTCTATCGTCTCTTGCGCTGGGGCGGTAGCTGGCTCAGCAACGAACGATCGAATTGGTCGACGAACTAAGCTCTGGGTTGGCAGTATCGTCCTCGCTGGTCTATTCGGCGGCGTTACTGGCTTCTCCAGTCATTTCGAGGACAAGACCAGGAAAGTCAGCTCAGCCTTGTCTAATGGCGGTGTTGCTTTTGTAAGTTGATGCCCTGCGCCCTGCCGTCGTGATTAATTCCGCTTCGATTCTCTAATAATGCGCTTAGATCTTCTTATTTGGATGCGCCTACTCGTTTGTTTATACTCCTTTAACAGCGACATACTGCGCTGAAGTCCTGGACACAGCCACCCGTGCCAAAGGCATGGGCGTGGTAAGTACCATCATTACGGTAACGATAAGGTCGTGTCAGATGAAGCCTAACGTCGATTAGCACGTAATTCTCTCCAACTGTGCAAACCTGTACAATACGTATGTCACCGCGATCGCCCTCGACGCCATCGACTGGCGCTACTATCTCATCTTTGTAGGCCTCAACCTCATCTATGGCGCCGTTTGGTTTGTGTTTGGTGTTGAGACGCGAGGTCGAACCCTTGAAGAGATGGATGATGTGTTCAATTCAAAGTTCCCACCTCGTGCTGCCCTCAAGAAAGCAGTCATGGTGCGACAAGGAGATGGTCACTTGCAAGGGCTAGAAGGTGACGAAGAAAACCGGGTCATGTAAAAGCGGATAAACCTTGATTCAGTACGGCTAAACCTTTAAATTTGAGCATGGTATCTTTACCGTGATGAATATTGACTGTGTGAGTAATTCCCACTGTGTGCATATATTGTTAAAATATGCGTTTACTAGCAGACATATCCAAAGATCACTCATGTTTTTCCGTAGCTGTTATTCATGTCATCTGTAATGCATACCGCTCCATTTTACCCTGTTTTACGTTTTTAATAGTTTTAAACTAGGTGATGGCCTAGATATTAAAAGTTCACTCGAGATTTCATAGTAGGTTCCAACGTATGTATTTACATACAGCCTCACACTATATACAAAGAGTTCTTCACTTGTAATTTAAGCTCATAACACCCTAGCATCCTGCGTAGATGGCATTGGCAAAGAGCGCATATGTGTCGGCATTGTTCAATGCCTGCTTGTTATTCAACCTCATGGCATTCTGATACCCGTATCCCAAGTCGCCAGTGCCTGCAATCTGACGCAAGTGGGTAACCTCGTGCAAGTTAGTAGTGGCCTGATCCTGGGCATGACACCTAGAAGTCAAGCCAGGAAGGTCCTCAAAATATAAGTCGCAATAAGCCTGAAAGCTCTGGCTGGGCACGGTGTAAGCCAAAACACCGGAGGAGCAACCGTTGTCAACATCAGTGCAGTAGTACTTGCTGACACCTCCGCTGGTGGAACCACACTCGGTGGCAACTTTGCCTAGAACCTGGGCAACCTTGTTCTTGGTAGAAGAACTAGAATCCTTGAAGTACTCTTTGACTTTGGCATCATTCGACTGGGCAGCAGATTGGGCAGCTTTGGCGAGCTTTGCGCAGTTGGACAGAGCGGCTCTTGTGACGGAGAGCTTCTGGCCGGTACAGTCGCTTTGGACGCTGACACGCTTAGTGACGCGGAAGGTCTTCATGATGGAGGCGGCTTCCGAGCCGTTGACCACAGTGTTAAGCTTGTTGGACGCGTAGGGCACAGAGCCAATGAGAGTGTTGTCCTTGTCGGCCGCAAATTGCATCACACCGGTGGAGAGGATGTCGAAATTGCCTCCGGCTGAGAGGTCATGTACTTCTCCGACATTGAAGACTACCTCGATGGACTTGCCAGCGGGGATATGTTCGAAAGCGTCATCGCCGAGGTTCTTGGTGGTGATGCGCTGGCGAATGCCCTGGAATTGGACCTCGTTGCCTGGCGGGAATTAGCATGGGCTGACTTACTGGAGAGTCAGGTGAGGTATTCTTAAGTCTTACCATCAGCACCGGTGATTCGAGTCTTCTGCACGGCAGAGCTATCAAGGATAGTGCCTGTTCTGAAGATCTTCAGGTTGTTTTTGCCGTTGTTGGTGATGGTGGCTTTTACGGCAGAATTGCCCGTCATCTCAAGCTTGACATCGAGAGGCGTAGGGGCTTGAGGAGCGGCCGCGGCCAAGGAGACCAGGGCGGCAAGACCGGCGAGGAACTTCATTTTGTTGAATTCGATGAGCTTGGGCTATTGATATTAGGAGATAAGGGGAAGATTGTGGAACTCTGGCTGTGGTAGGATGGGATCAGTCTTGAGAGGCAAGGTGCAGGCGGGTACTTATAGTTGTCCATGGCAAAGATGAAGCGTCTGGTGTTTGTAAACGGGTTCTTGGAAGCCCTCATAGGAAGATTCCTATTCGAGAAGGTTGCCGGTAGTAGACTGTGAGAATCAGTATCATGAATGATAGACATGGGCATGACATCTGCCGATGTGTGGAGTGATGGAAGACTTCGATGGTAGTCTGGATCCTGTGGGTTATTTGCAAGATGTGACTTTCCGGATGGCGTTAGATGCGAGTTGACTGTGGTTCTCTATTCATCTGTGGTTTGTTTAGAAGGCGCTGTTTAGGCGCGTTGTGTACTTTTTATTACAAGTAATGGCCCTGTTTCAATGCACTAAACTGACACCAGGGAAGGGGGAGGAACTTTGCCGTTCGATAACACATGTGGCTTTTAGCTGAACCTCTATGAAGTCTATGACTAGGTTGCCCACGTCTCATGATTTCACACGCTGCCCCAGGGAATATTTTTGAGCGCCCCGAAGAGATAGTAGAGAATGCAAATAACAGGAGTGAGTGTCATGTCGTGGCGGATAGAATTGCCGTCCTCGCCAACAGAAATAGATCCCGGCAGGCAATCATTCTGAACTCAGTAGACAGGGGCATTTCAACTCCACAAATAGCCGCAGTAACTCCTTCCCAATTAGATGGGAAAGCCCCGGGTCTTATTTAACGTCTACAATGCAAAGTGGATAGGGTATCGTTTGTGGTTGCAGGAGGACGTGGGCCGAGGGGTAGATTACTCCAAGTATCCGCACAAGCTCCGAGTCGTGCTTGCTGGGAGTCTCAGAGTTAGTGAATTCGACACCTAGGCCTGATGATCATTACTGATAGTGGTTCATACGTGACACGTGGAGCAGTTCCTGCACTCCACCGTAACCATGCTATGAAGCTAAGGCGTAGCTTCTTCTAAACGAAATCAAGCGGGCAGTGGTGCTAAACCGTACGCGCATTAATGGTGGCTTCTCCGCATGAAACGTACGAGCTGCGTGAAGGCTTCGTTGCCAAGGCAGGCCATGCTTTTGTATTCGTTTGTTTGTCAAAAGTTGCTGGCGCCATAAAACAACTAATATATTTGCAACACCACGACCATGGCACGACACTGAAGATTTTACCGAGGACCCTGTAGAGTGGGAGGCGTCATTACCGAGATAGAACCGTGTCCGGCAGTCCAGTCCCGCCTTATCAACCATGGTCCCGGTCAGTTTGGACGACCTGATAGGCTTTACATGTTATTGGAGTGACAACAGGGCAGTCTAGGGAAGACAACAACGAACAAGAAGAAGAAAACGAAAAGCCCTTCTTCCAAAGTCGTATTTGACCCACTCATAGGGATCGTCGCAATCTTGCCCGACTTGCTTGCATCTTTGTTGCCTTTGTTCTGTCACAAGCGTTATCTTGAGGGAGCTTCATCGACGACCTTCCATTTTGGTACGCGACTCCGATGGTTGATAATGAAAAGTTGAATGCCGATGCCGATCCTTTTTTCCCTCTTGTGTCCTTGCAAGCTGGATGATGATGGGATGGATGCACAGTCGCTTTTAGCCTAATGCGCGACATTCATTTTGTGTTGACTTTGCCGGCTTGCCACTTCTGCAGCGTCCGATTGATCCTGCGGCGGTAATTGAGGCAGTTATCGTACGGGGAGAAAAGCGACAGACAGGGAATGAAGAAAGAATAGAATTAAAAATACCAGAATAAGAATAATACGAACAGCAAAAGAGTTTCTGCGTAAGAAAGTAAGCGACTGTCGGTCGGAAGACCCAACAACTGCGTCACTAGTCATGGGTGATGCGACCGGCACAGATAGCTGGTGTGGTACGTTTGGCCGTTACTGCCATGCGCATTCTTGGCAGAGTTGCCGGCTTCCGATTAGCCATTCCTTGTAGGAGTGTCTGTGGGGAGCAACTCATGCCGTTAAGTGGGCAGGTTATTAATTTTAAAACAACCTTCTTAATAGGCATTAACCTAGCCTTTTATTACAGCGGTGGAAATGCGCCACAAGGGTTATGGGAAGAACTATCCCGAGGCCATCGGAGCGGACTTTGTTGATGCTATATTCTGTGCGGAGTAGGCAACATTGTATTCCTCCGTTCATCTACATATACAGTATCTGGCATTATATATTTTACCTCCCTCAGGTATTGCCCCCACCGTTTCTAGTATGGTAAGGCTGTTCTTGTGATACATGGAGGGTGTAATATACCTCGTGCCTCACACTGTAACTATCACATTGTCTGATGCACTGGCGTTATTATCGGTTTCCCGGTATAATGTATGCAAAGCCCTTGCTCAGGGCTTGTAGCTAGCGTAGATCGGATACGCAGTAAAGTTCCAGGGCACACTCGTCTTTAACAGCTGATACTCCAACCCCTGGGCACCATCGTTGATGTACATGAACTTGGTGTAAGGCACAGTGGCATGATAGGTAAAGTTTACGCCTTTCGGGATGAAAGCGACATCTCCTGGCAACAGATACGCTCTTTTGTAGCCAGATACTTCAAGAACCAGCTGTCCATCCTCCATTTGCACAGCAAAATGGTTCGGCAGCGTTGCCGCATTCACAGACTCATTGTGCTGCCTCGGGGACATGATGATGGTGCCCATGCTGAAGTTCCCATGTGTTGACTGCTCAGGTGTGGCAAGGGGCTGGATGATCTTATAGCCGTTGTCGGAATTAAGGAACTTAGGACCGTAGTCCTTGGCCACGAAGTAAGGAAGAGTAGAGTCGTTGGCGAGTGTGTTGGGGCCATCGTGCCAGTGCAGGTGGGCTTCTCCCGCCGTGCCGTTAACAAAGTCACGACGAGGGATAAATTCCTCGGACGGAGACGCATACAGATCCAATGCAGCAAATTGTATGGCCAACTCGGGCGTCATGGGTCCAAAGATCTCAGGATCAGCAGCCAGAGGTAGAAACGGGGAATTGACGCCATTGGTTGGGAAGTCGCCGGAGCTGAAGTCATCAAACAAACGCTCGAACCCCGCGGGATGAAATACATGCGCAAGCTGCGAGTCAGGGTCGGTCAGTTGGAAAGTATGTATCGATCCGGGCGGGATGTTGCCGTAGTCTCCCAACGTCGCGACGCGAGCCTCCTGGCTGGCACCCGTTTCGTTCTTCACTCCCCACAGCTCGACTCGGCCGCGAGCGCAGTAAAAGTGCTCATGGTAGATTCGATGGGTGTGCGGCCGCGCCGAGTTCCAGCCGGATTCTCTTCCGTTGTGCTGAACGAGCGTGAAGGCGCCGCCCGAGGAGTTGGCTGTGATGGAGTAGCGGATGACTTGGGATGCCGTCAGGTAGATGCCTCTGCCGTGGTATCTGGGCAACACGTACGGACGAACATGGTCGGGGGCTTGGTTGACGACAATTTCGTGGCTGCCGTTGTGTTGGTGCGTGTACACCTCGGCGGCAGAAGCAGCTGCTGATGCAGACAGCAGAATCTGGAGATATTTCATAGTATAGCGATTCGCAGTTGCTACCGGATGGTATAATCGTAGTGAATTTTTTTACTTTTTCCCTTTTTTTTTTTTTGGGCATTCTTGGCTACAAGGTCTCCTCTCTCTTTAAGTCTGTTGGATTTTCCTATCCCACGCGGCTTGGTTCGCTGCTGAAATTTTTCACTTCTACTGCATCCAGGCTAATCCCCGCTTTGAACACAGAGTAGTACTGCATTTATTAGGGTAATACATCGCATCCCATCGGCCTTCGTCCGTGGGAGTGCTAGACGCGAAAAGGATCGATGCTGACATGGTGACCAGTCAGCGCCGATGAAGTAATTTGGCGTGGATTGGTAAAGTGCTGACAGCGCGGACTACAGAATTAAAACTTTATTTTAATCTTCATCTGAACTATTCTTTTAGCTTCCGGATTAGGGAGCCAATGGGAATGTGAGAGGCGGATCGCGAGGCTAACACTTCAGCATTATGCCTGCGGCAAGGCTATACTATAGAGAAAGGTTGTCTATTATGTCAATCTGGGGTTGATCGAGGGTTGCTGCAGTAAGAATGGCTCTGGGCGACCCTCGTTCCATTGCAGCTGTACATGCGGCTTCTTGCATTGTGGATGGTCTTATGCGCCACTCGGAACTCATTACGACGATTTCCGGGCTGCTCCAGACGAGATTGGACTCAACCTAACTAACGGTATGTCGGAAAGATGACGGTCGGTCCTACACTCTTCGTCAGGATCGGGTACCCGGAATCCGAATTTCCATGCAACCTGCTCGATTCTCCCCCACGCCTTAGCCAACCGCTTGCTCTGCCATGACATGGCACATATTTTGAGCCCATGGGATTCCGCAGCCTGCAATTCTCCACAATGCTCCAGACAATATTGTCGACTGCTTTAAAAAAGTATCACAATTCGGGCCGGCCGCGGCGGAGAAAGACCACACTGGCCGTGGTCCCCCGACCTATGATGCTGACCGCCATGCAGAGAAGACTAACAGATGGCTACTGTCGTCGCCCGGATCCTGTGTAATCGATAACTTCCGGTTCAATAGTGGGGTGACACTCGAGGGCTTTCGATTACATTACAAGACTGGTTATTGGAGTCATAGAAACCGATGTCAATAGTCGAGCCTTGAATGCCGTGCTGATTATGCATGGCTCAGGCAGCCCCAACGATCAGTTCTGAGGGACATATTTGCAGGACACCTCTTCAATTCTCGCCAGCTTCTAGATGCGACAAAGTACTCTATAGTACTCCGTGATGGTATCGGGCACGGGCAGTCTAGCAAGCCGAGCGACGGCCTCCACGCCAAATTCCCGCAGTACGGGTATCTCCACATGGTGCGGGCAGACCATGAACTGCAAACACAAGGCCTCTGCATTATCGACGCCATTCAGGGTGATAAGAAAGTGGAGTAGGCGTACGCCGAACAGCCAGTGCAGGGACTCACATCCACGCCCTATACTCTGACGTGGATGAAGTCTGTGCCGTTGTTGTGGCAGAAGCTTGCACCGGATCAACAATTCGCAGACTACTTTTTAGAGAATATGATCCAAGACAGCCTGAGGCCCGCTGATGCAAAACATCTGCTTTATCAGGCCGCTTTGTCAAAGGACTACGATCCGCGACCTCCACTGAGGAGCATCGAGGCTCTGCTGGTGGCTATCGACTCTGCAGATGATCAGGTGAATCTACCCGAAGTGCCGGTTCTGGAACACGGCGTTCAGCAAGTTCAAATCGGGTAAACAAGTTCGGTCCTACCCCCGATTTCAGATGAGGCGCGGGGTCATGGAACGCATACTTGTGCTGCCTTGTGGAAACATGAGTTGCTTGCACTTTTGGAACAGCGGCGCACAAATTGGATTGATCAAGTTTTTATATTCGACTACTTCAGGACGCCACGTATAACGTAAACACAATTTTCCCGACTTCCGGTACATGATAGTCCACGAACGACAATTATGCATCGCATTTAAGCAACAATTAACTATGCATCACATTTAAGCAGCGCCCTTTCCATGCAAGTCTATGCTCCCGTCCATCATCTCCAACGCAAAATTCTAGGTATATCCGCTTTGCAATCTCGCCAGCATCTTGTGGATCTGGCTTACATACCAAACCTGAGACGTCATGTTAGCATCACGGACGGTTTGGCTCCTGTCTCGTGTACTTACAGTTTCGGCAGCACCATTAATCGACCGCATGCCGAGCAGCTTGCTCAGCCACGCGGGAGCCACTGCCTTTGCGTACAGCGTCGCATCGCTATCCTGGACCTCCTTGTTGAAGATTACGTTTTTGGGCAGCCATGGGTTCAGGACAGAAGGTCGGCCAATGCCGATGAGGTCGCAGCCACCGTCACGAATGGCGGCCTCCATGCCTTGACGACTGCGGAATCCGCCCGTCACCATGAGGGGAACATCTTTGAACCTATGACGAATGGCGTGTGCGAATTCAAGGAAGAAAGCCTCGCGCTTGGCTGTCTTTTCTGACACTGCGCCAGAGTTTTGAACTCTCATCATCTGTGGCGGCACAATTTAGCAAATATCATTTGGCTTTTTCTTTTTTCTTTTTTTTCTCTTTCCCACGACGGTGTACAGACAGATAAAACTTACCAAGGGGTCTTCATAGCTGCCGCCACTGATCTCTATAAAGTCGATGCCGGCGGCAACAACATCCTCTACTTGCTCAATACACTCCTGCAGCTCCGTTGCACTCTGATGGTCCACGCTGTTTAGCTTAATGCCGACGCAAAACTCCTTGGGGACGACTTTCCGCACGGCGCGTATAATGTCGACGACTATCCGGGCGCGTTTCTTCGGGCTGCCGCCATACTCGTCTGTGCGTTTATTTGTCTTGGCGCTGAGAAACTGGGCCAGCAGGTAGCCGTGTGCGCCGTGGATTTCGACGCCCGCAAACCCTGCCTCGAAGGAGAGCTTTGCCCCGTCGGCGAAGCGGCTCACAACGTAATGAATGTCCGTAGTGGTCATTTCCCTGGGCGTCCCGAACACGACGCAACTGACGCATCTCGCAATAATGCCGCCGCCGAGGAGGACGGGGACTGCGCTCGGCGCCATGGTCTTCCCAAAGAACCCGTGTGTCCCGGCTCCGGGCAATGACTGTCTGCCTGGATGGTTCAGTTGTACAATGGTTTTCGCCCCGTTTCTGTTGGATGCCTTGGCCCACGTTCTCCATGATTCTATGAGCTCTCCTCTCGGGATGTTGCTGTTGACGCAATTATCTTCCGCCTGGCCCAGGTACGCGGGGTCTACCTGCACATTGCCCGTCATGAGCAATCCCCATTCACCCTCCGCCCAGGAGCCATATGTCTCTATCAGCTTTTGATGAGGAAGATTCTTCCTGTCTCCCCATCCCTCTGCCATGGCCGCTTTGGCCAGGCGGTTAGGGATTGTAAGTCCGCATGGGAGAGTAAGCGGCTTAGCGATTTCGAGATCCATGGCCGCGGCTGGTACTTTATGTAAGGAGGTATTCTAGTCTGAACCGTTCGCTCGCTCGCTCACTCGGTGGTCAATACCAGTGTGTCTGCTGGGCTTGCCGTGAACAACGAGCATTCGATGAGTTCGAAGATGGAGGCGTAGATAGGAATGCGGGACGCTGTCTTTTAATCTTTTCTCTTTATTTGTTTGCTTTTGACACGGCGCAACGGACAGCGCACAATTGAACCGAGCGGACTATTGAACCGGACTTGCCCATTGTTCAATCTCCTGATGTTAGTCCATGAATATAGACTTGATGGCGGGATAAACTCCGGATTGGGGCCTACGCCGGTGAGCGAACTCCGATGAGACGGAGCCTCGGTACAAGTCCCCACTGTGATCGGCTCTGCGAGATGCCATCGAGGGTCACCAGAGAGGCTAGCGCCTGGGATCTGGTCCAATCGCTCAAGGATTGAATAGACTCGGGGGGAAGCTAATCAGTGGAATGGCTGGGGTGCCCCGGGGCGATTGGTCGCCCCGGAGCGCCGAGGCTTAATGTTAAAGTGCACCTGCGCAATTTTGCCCTCTTCCGGGGCGGGTTTCGAGGGTATATCAGACGATATTATTATTCACGTTTCGAACATAGCCAGGCTACTAGCCGCGTCGCATCAAAGTGATGACATGTGTGTTCATGTGCAGCCCAGAAACTGTAACAGAGTAATCTTGCTGCCCTCTCCCAGGATGGTCCTGTCGTGGTATGGCTGCTGCGCAAAGGTTGTGGAGGAACAGCCGCCGCGCGCCGTTAGCGGGATCTGTCTCAGACCCGGAACTCTGTTAAGCCGCAGGCACACTGCCATCGGACTAAATACCTGGAAAGAGTACTCCGTTTGGGAGGCGAGTACTCCGTACACAAACTAGGGTTTATACATCACCATGTTTGTGCTCAGGCTGGGATGCCAGAAACACGCAAGCAGCCGCTGCCTGTCACACTATGCTTGGCAGTAGTAACTGACGTGCTATGAGAGACTGGCGGTGTTCGCAAGGCTGGTCACGAGTTTGGAGAAGACGTGCCCAACAAAAGGATTCGTATATGTCGTCATTGCTACCTACTTCTCTACGGTAAAGTATCGGGTGCGGGCAAACATTTGCCATATCTCATTCTGGCACCATCCGTCCATCCATCCATCTGTCAAACCCATTCCCTGAGAACCTCGTAAAAATCCCTAAGACTACGTCTCGTCGAAAAGCAGTCTACTGCGAGCACAGAGTCAAAGTCACATCAGCGTTGGGCTGGCAGTTCTTGACCTGGCTGCCAGGGGGAGAAGTTCCGTTAGGCCACACGATGCAAGCGCATGAGGTGTCGGCGCTGCACTCTACCAGCTTGCAGCCAGCGAAGGTGTCCCCGAAGACGCTGCTGAGGTCATACCAGATGCGGCCGTCCTTGAGGTTGTAGGCGTAGACGGTCTGGGGCTTGCCGGTCCACAGGCCATCCGGGTCGCGGGTGATCTTGAGGGCTATGCCGCCGGTGTTGGGGTCCGTTCTGAACTGTTCGGAGTAAGACCCGCCAGGCGTGATGGTGTTGGGGGGAGAAATGTTGGTGCCGACGGACCAGAGGGTCACCGGGAAGTCGCAGTTGTTTTTGACGACAGCGTTGCCTACGGCCGCGGCGGCCTGGGCGAGGGCAAATGTGAGGGCGAGGGCTTTAGCTTGGCCGAACATGATGAACTCTGATGCAGGTTGAGAGTGGTGTTTAGTGGTTTTGTTATTTTGGTCTTGGTGATCTATTGAGTGTTTTTACTTGAGCTTGCAGAGCAGTGAAGAGATAGACGCAACTAGAGACGGCATGGCCAGGCCCTTTTATAACAATTCGGTCTTCGCCTTGACTTTACCGTGTATGCCTTTCGACAACAGCAGCTACTTCTGCAATTGTTCGGCAGACTCTACCGGAACTTCTTTTCTGGTGCATGTCCGAATACATCATGACATCCAGGGCGTCCAGCGGGTACGAGACGACTGCAAGAATACGCCCGATACGTCGCCACCTACGCCGCCGGGTCAGCGTCAAATTCGCGGTGACCGGGAACAGAAAGTACCGGAATGCATGGCTACATAGGCGGCTTGCTCAACACGAGGCGACTGGAAGGGCTGAACGATGCCATCACAAAGCAGAAAGAAGAATAGCAGACGCAAAAGTCAACGTCAGCTGATCGCGTGAGGTATGCAGTAGTTGCTTTCACTGCAATATATCCAGGGATCGACAGTACGCCAAGCATCGTGTTTTTTGGTGGTGTGTACCGAAGGTGTGCCCTACAGTCTGGGGGATCGGCAGTCGGCTAGACAGGCGAGACTTCTTTCGTCCATCAATGTAACATGACCGTTGGACGGTAACGAAGGACCCTAAAAGACGCCTGGATGCGTGATGCTACAGCTATTTGGGCTGGAAAAGAAGCCAAAAATAGCCAGAGACTAACTACACCTTTTGGCGCGCACCAACAAACTGATGATACCGTGGGGACCAAAGTTATAGTCGGCGGAGCATGTCACAGCGACCACTCTGTATTCTCTGTAATCAGTACTCTGCACTCTGTCCTCCGTACTCCGCAGTTCTATCACCAGTGCAATTGCGCTTCAGGTATTGCAGCTTCGGATTGCTCGGGGCAACGTGAGGCCGTGGCGGCTTACGGCGCTATTAGCTGATGTAAAATATAATGAAATCCGCTCGGTATATACTGAATGAAGCAAATCTGCTTCACGACAGCTTTGACGGCATTGACAACGGCCGCAGCGGCGTTTCTGGGCATTAGCAGGGCAACCTTTGGCTTTTGGGTGGGTTACACAGAGCTTGACACGTCACCTGAACATTAGGTTTACTTGAACTGGACCATATAGGGCTGTCTGGCCAAGAGAACCATCCATAATGAACGGGGCATTGAGGCTTCAACGCCACATTACTCGTTCTGCTGTTGTGGTATGATGGTGCGGAGTAGAATACGACAAAATGTGGGCATGCAGCTGCCAATGCTTGCCAATATGCAACTCAAAATCATATCTCGCCTTTCTCCTCTACGGAGTATAATACGGAGCTATATGATACCCCGGAGCTGTCAAGCATGCCTGCGTTATAGTAACCGGTTATAAGACACGGACAAGTTCGCAGGGCTGATCAGTCTGGGCCTGCTGTGGAGGCGCCCTGGTGCATGGCTGGGATTGAGAACATTAACGGATTGATAACCATCCGCAGAATCACCGATCGCCGGGTTAGACCTTCTTTGGGTCAAAATACACAAGCATCTCATCCCACGCTTTTGCGAACAGGCGACCCAGTGCCTTCAGGCTGTCCCAAATCCTGCCAGGAATATACGTAGCCAGCCAAATGATCCCCGCCCCGCAATACCAAAGGCATACACCCACTCTCCCAAACACAACCAACATCACCTTGTACGTGTACTTGCCAAATTCTTCAAGGAAAGAAAACAGAAGCCTTGGAAGCCCAACAAAGATAGCGTCCAATGAGGAGCATAATCCGTTCCACACATCGTTCAGCGTGATCTCCTTAAACCATGATATAATCGCCATGACCAGAGTATGGCTAAATGAGGCAAGGCGTTCAACAGTGTGGGCGACCCAACGGCCAGCGTTGCGGAGAATAGCGCCAATCCACTGTGCGCACAACCCGAGACCTTCTGGTACTGACCTGAGCACACCCCACAATCGCAGGCCCATCCTCCCGATCCGTATGGGCATCTTCTTCACGACCTTGACCACGCGCGATGCAGCGAAGGCTATTCGCGACGGCAGCTCAAGAAGTCTTTGCTTGGCCCACCTGCCAAACTCGTGTCGTCGTTTCCACGCGGACTCGACCCTTTCGCCTATCGATCTAGCAAGCCCGCTAGGCACTGTCCACAGGATGAATTTGGGGACACTCCAAAGGAAGAAAGTGACGAAGTCTTGAATGGCGCGGAATGCTCTTCGAATGCGTCTCATTTCCTCTTGATGCGCATGCTTCCACCTCTTCCAGGCACCGCCCCGGCGCGCTGGCAGAAACTCGACAATCTCCCGATGCCCATTCGCAGCAGCTAGGCGCAGAGCTAGAGCTCCGTCGGGGGCGATTAACGAATCGTCAGCACCATATTCTTGAGTCAATATCTTGACAATGGCAAGGTTGCCAGACTCGGCAGCCAGTTGGAGCGGCGTCCTGAACCGGTGGGCGATTTCGCCATGCACAAACAGCGGCGTCGCTTGGCCATAGCCGTCCACAAGAGAGCCTAGGGAAAGGAGCTTCCGGACCATGCCACTCCTGTTAGCCCGGATTGCCGCAAGGAGAGGTGTCTCCCCTTGGGAGTTGGTCGCATCGGGCGAGATGAGGCCGTCGGAGACGAAGCGAGCAACCGCATCGTCAAGACCGCGCACGACCGCGTCAAAAAAAGCTATGACAATGTCGCGATGGAGATTATACTGCTCCGTGCGGAGGCCGTACTCTTCATCAGTCCATTCTGGATGTAGGTAATGGGCTGGTTTTTGCGCCGGGCTATGTAGGATTGGCAAGTTGATACCTGAAACTTGACTGATTCTTACGCGTAGGCGGTTGCTGTCAAAGACCGAGTACGGGGGCAAATTCGGGTCGCCTTCCTCGGCTGACTGTTCTACGTGTAAACTCATGGATGAGAATTGATAGGGCGTAGATTGGTGGATTTGTGTACCAATTCCATTGCGGCCATCCCCTCGCCTTATAGCACCGTGCTTTCCAGGCTGTAATATCTGTCATCTTTCTTTTTTTTTTGGGACTGCTGCCTGCCAACCTAACAGATCCCCCAGTCACGAACCGGACGATGGCGTCGTGGCTCAGCAGTCAGAAATCTGCCTGGCGTGGCGTTGGGCTAGCTGTTCATCGTCTACGGAGTACGGAGTATTCAGGCCAGATTGACCACGACTACTCCGTATTCCCAGCAACTTTGGGCTCTTTCACATGCTTTTGCCGCCACGCAACCAGTGACGTAGAAAACACATCGTAAGTCGTTTCAGCAACGGCAAAAGCCATAAGGAGTTCAAAGAATAGATTAACTGGATATCCGATGACACTTGCATAACGCAGTTCCATGCAAGACGATCCGAGAATGACGCAAGATGTGAACATCCCTGGACAAATTCGGTTCCCTTCCTGGAAGCGATAACTAGTTAGCCGACTTCTCAGATTGGCACATCATTCGGAGCAGCCTCTAAGCCATCAAAACACCACCACCCAATCCGTCTCAGGGTCTTCTTTTCCAACATGTTTACAACCTTATTTTACCATTTCAGGAGCATACAAGCTACCCCGGGCTTGCCGACAGATCGCCCGTCGGACGCTATGCCCTGTTCCACATCGGCAAGACTGGGGCCGATAAGCGAAACCCTTGCATTGATCCAAGCAGTCTGAGCTCGACCACCGTGCTATTACCACATAGCGATCGAGGTTTTTTTTCTTTGGTCCCACATTGGAGAGATGCTAAGCGGAAAAGAGACTCGGAAACTGGGTTCGACACGTCCGGGGTTTCGGCTGTGGGGGTTTACATGACAGCTCCGGACGCCTCGTTGAGCCCTGTCTCTTCGTCCCGACTGAAGTTTATCTCGGCGCACAGCCACTGCAACTGCATCTTCGAACTTGTCTGGGAATAATACTGATACTTCGTATGTGGGCTCTCAAAGCGTGTAACTGCATCAGCTTGATCCGGAAATATTCGCCCATCGCGGACGTTAGGTCTTGGCATTCGAATAAGCTCAGTAGATACCTAGATCTGGGGTTTCAGCAATGATGAATCGGCAAAGCCTATCGAACTGTTTCGGGTTAACTAAGACGTGATACGGGCCCTTATTTCATGCGATCATAATAAGTGGTGTAAACGCTACAGCGCAGAATCTGTATAAAGCCTGACTGGCTTCCCGCTGATTTCTCATCGTGTCTACAAACAGCAAAACACCATTGCCTGCAACAACAACAACAACAACAACAACAGCAACAACAACAACAATAACAAAAAATTCATCTCTGCTTTTACATCCATCACCATGAAGCAATTCAGTCTCGTCTTGGTTGCCGCCCTGGCATCCTTTGCAGCGGCTTCGCCCCTTAGAAGGACTGGCGGTAAGAAATTACCAAGAAACGTCTAGTCTGCGGCTCTATTGACAGCGCAAACAGCATCTGGGAATCATGTCGTCGGTCGTGCCAACGGTGGCAAAGCCGGCAACATTGAAAATAGTGCTGCTAAACTAGGCGCAACTATCGCAAATGGTGCAACTGGTAATAAAAATGGTTTGGACATTGCGGAGAGCGCCCTTGAGCTTGCCAAAAGCATCACCGGGCGCGATGAGGATGTGGAGGACGAGTAGGTTCATTATGGTCAGGAAGTCTGTATTTGATTGGCAATACGGTTTGTAGAGGAAGAACGAAGTGAGGAAAGAAAGGGGAAAGGTGAATCGAACTGAACCGAAGACATGTCATGTATTTCCGCTTGGCCTGGATGCCAGTGTACACTCGTAGCCAAAATACCTGTATATGGTTACAATCGAGTGGTAGTCTCGTCACACGCGGCTCGAAATCACAGATGGATAATTCATCGCATTTGACGTCATATTACTACAATAGCATTAAAACCATTCAAGGTAGCGTTCAGGCCTTCGACATTCCTCGTCAACGGCATCCAGCGAAATTCTGACTCCGTATATTCGATGCAGCAGGTCGCCGACGCGGACGCCCAAAACTGACAATTCCAACGTGTCCCGCATGATGTGCATCTCCACACTGCCCTTGCCGATTAATCCAGTCGTCAAAATGAATCGAAGACAAATACTCAAGGCCAACAGGCCGGACGTCCCTTCAATCACACCACCGTTGCGTTCGAAAAACAGGGGCATCGTGTGGACGCACTTGGCTGCATAGAGTTCGGGGCTCTTGGCGCCAAAGCTGGGTTGAGAATCACGGTTCAGCAGCTCAACGCGAGAGCCCGTGGAATCTCTCCATACCGGAGACTCCGTCTTACCCGCTATGTCGGAGAAAAACGTGCGAACCGAGTACAGCATCATCAAAGTAAACCAGTAAATCGTGCTCATGTGCGCCAAAGCAAAGTCAGCGTCGGACTGGGGCTTGGGCAGACGTGTGCCAGCGACCGTGTAATCGAACCTGCGTACATCCGAGGATGCTTTAGCTGCCCACGCGGCGACTTCTGCTTCAACTGCATCGCACTGTTTCAGTATACGCTTCACGAGCTGCTCGGTCGATGCCTCCGGTGGAAGCGCCTGGAATGCTGCAACCTGCTCAAATATCATCGGCATGTCCACCATTTGATCCAGAAGCTCGTCTTTGATCGACTTCTCCAGGAAAGACCATGGCACTGTTTTCCAGGCGTGTGTTCCCAGTGGTGATCGCCGCCGCCTGCCAATCGCCAGCATAATCTTGGATAAAGGCAGCTTGTTAGTGGTTCTGCTGATGCCAATTGCCAAGATGTACTCACCATGTTTATCCGAGCGTCAATAAACAACTGATGGCTCGTTCCGGTGGTAAACGCGCTGGGGCCTCGACCAAGAATCATTGCCTGTTGGCCCTCACTGTGTCCGCGCCAGGCCATAATATGGGCACCTTTCATAGGAGGAAACAATACCTGTGACCTTGTTGTTGATATCGGTGAGGCAGCGTGGTGATAGGGAATAATGATGAAGAGCCACCTACCTCGTATGTTGCCATGAGACGAGAAGCTGCCAACAACCCATCTCGCTTGTACCAGTCTGGCTGCTGCAGAGCTTTTGAAGCCTCACCAACGGCTCTGTTGTACGTCTGCAGGCCTTTGATGCGCAGCTGCTCGTCGTTGTTGTCTGATGCGATTATAGAGGCAGCGGTGGCCATGGAGGCATATCGCAAGGTACTCTCCGAGTCGTACAGCTCTGGGATAGTGCTTGTCCAGCCTCCAGATGCATATGTCTGTGCTGTAGTTGAATAGGCCCGGCCTCCGGGAAGCATCGCAGACCCCAGCATCCCGAAATACAGCTGCTCCCTGGCTGATCTTGTGAGAGAATCGGGCAGCGCCAGAGATGTGTCATCAGTCCGCTTCACGTTATATTGCACTACCCACGGTGGCCGGTCTGGCACCGAATCATCCGAACTGAGCCATACAGTTTCCTCCCCTAGCGACCTTCTTGCCCGGGATGTATTATTTACCCAAGTAAGTTTTTGACCATACCCGCCGCACGGGTAGCCCCCTGTTGTGCATCGGTTACAAAACGGTCGCGTTTTGTCACACTGCCTTGCTGTGAGCGACGTAGTGGTTCGCACGGAACGCAGCAGGGCCATCTATACGTACCCCCTTCTTCCGTCGTCTGCAAGTCAAACATCCCTTTGACATACCTGGTATGCCTACCATATTTTTTTCCTTGGCTCAGCAGAATCTGCCTGAAGACCAAATGATTACCTTCCTTTGGGCTGAGAAGAAGCAGGTGCCGGCAGCCAGTTCGAACCGACTTTGGTGCATGCACGCATCAGGATGTGGTTGGTGGAGAAGTTGTCATGGGTCGTGCTGCTCGTTTGCGGCTGGCGTTGTATTTAGCAGCTGAGTTAGTTAGTTGGTTAGTTAACAATACTTCTCCGCACGGCGCAGACAGGCAGACAACAGATCAGATGGCTCCAGAGTCCAAAGAACACCAGGCGGGACTGCACCGAACGGAACCGCCACCGACCGATCAACCAATCATTGTTCTAATTGCTAATTTGCTTCGTACAAAACGCGAAGGCGTCAAATGTTCGCTGGGTGCGGAGTGCTGCGCACATGGAGAGGGGGCTATTCGGTAGCAGCAAGCACGATGGGAATTGTTGAATTAAATGTAAATAAATAATTTACAATGGTCTCTGACTTGCAGTCCGATCCATCTGCCATACCACACACTCTGTGCCCTCGCCGTCTCCCTTTTCATCAAGAGTGTGCATGCCCATATTCGTAAAGCCAAGTCTCTGAGGGATTGCGGCACTGCGCTTGTTGAGCTCCTGGTGTCTAATCTGAACGTGCTCAGCGCCAATCTCAAAGGCCGTCCTTGTCAACAGTGAGGCTGCCCGACCTGCCAAACCCCGCCCGGTCGCATCAGTCGCGAGCCAATACCCAAGCTCGAGTGTATTCGGCTTCTTAGTGAGAGGCTTCATTAGGCCGAACGAGCCGCTGGCTTGGCCGTCGAGTACAATCGCAAAGTGGTACTCCTCTCCAGACTCCCACGACTTTCGTGCAAAATCGATAAATTGCTCAGCCTTCAGGTGGCTATATCCTTCCACAGCCCAAGGCATCCACTGAGAGAGCTCGGCGATTGATCTGCTGGCGGCTGCGTGGAGTCCGTTGGCATCGCTGCTTCGCCATCTATGCAGGACTACATCTCCTTCAACCAGATCTTCTGGCGGGGCGATTGTCGCATTCGGCTGTGACGTGGTTGAGTTTTTTCCCTCCTCCATGCGCAAGGTCGTGGCGTTCGTGTCTTGCTTTTCCGGAGTTGGCGCCTCGATAGACTGACCAGTGGCGCCATCATCTTTGCCAGTTAATTCCTCCATTGCCACCCCCCGCTCTTCAGGTTACAGCGAAGGTGGTGATGCGTCTTTTCGTTGCGAAATGAATAGAGAGAGTCGGCCTGTTGCATTCTGGGTTGTTTAATAGTTGTAGTAAAAAAAAACTTCCGGTAGCCGGAGATTGGAGTCATATGTGAGTCAGCAACTGACGCATGCATTTGTAGCACTAACGCAGCCGACAATGGGCTCAGCAGCAGTGCAACATAGAACCACGAGGTTCTATCGAGCAAAGGATGTGAGACGCCCAGGCGCAGCTGTAATATTGGGAGTGCATCCACGTCGGGCATACATTATATTTCTTAGTGCAAGTTGGGAGTCATTCTACAGATGATATGACCGTTGGTGAGGCAGAATCATGGCAGATCGGACCGATGGGCAGGTGCACGGCAATGAGGTACAGCTGGTCGATGCAATCTCGCTCTCCTATTCACTTAATCCACGTATCAAAGTATCACAGCTCAATTGGCCCCCTTCTGTCTCTCAAAACTTCATCGTACCAAGCCTTGTTGGAGGACTCATCCGGGTATCGGCATGCTTCATCTAGTGTCACTACTTGAAATCCGTCTTTCAGGCGATCCCGGCTGTAAACCCTCGGCAGGTTGCTCTTCAGATCCGATCCAGGTGGGTAGTAAGCTACTTCTGTGTTCTGCCGCGAAACCCTGCCTATCGCGCCTCTTTTATGAGACTTTAGTCTGCGTTCCAGCATGTGCCTCAGATGCGGGAAGTACCATGTTTGATCCCACCACCGAGTCCGCCTCGCTTTGGCGTTGTCTTTCCACGCATTATGATGGAGCAACGCCGGTATGGAGGCCGTGTAAAAGTCAGCATACAGCGACATTCGCTCCCAGCCAATCCCATCTGTATCTGTCGCAACACCATTCGGCAGCACGTCAGCAACGTCGTTGAGAGTTTGACTGATGTCATTCGGGATGCCGTCCAGTCGCACAGGGTCGATACCCAGCTTTGAGGACTGCTGTTGGATGAAAGATCGGTTTTCAAGCGAAAGGAAGAGGCCATCATCTTCTGCATAGACCGTAGGTAGAAACATTTGCTGCGAGTAATCCAGCCCTACATGGAACTCAAAGTCTCGTTGCCAAAGCGCCGGGCTGCGTATATCCGATGGTTTAAACGTGTCATTAAGACTCGACAGTCTTTCTTGGTCACGTCGCCATTTCCTCCAAAGTTCTTGCTCGCCAAAGATTTCGCCAAATATGCCCTGGTCGCCTTCAAAATCAAGGTGCTCGGCAATCACCCTCTCCATTCGTTGCTTGACCCGACGGAGATAGCGTCTCATGTCACCAACAGGGCCCATGAACGTGCCGCTATTGAGGAATCGTGGCCGTACATTGTGGTAGTACTTCTTTTCGGAGTCTGTATCGGTTGGGCTGCCATACAGGTCTGACCTGAGATTGCTTTGCGGTAAGTCGTCACAGTACAAATTCGAACCGGACTCCATGGTCGGGAAACATCGCTTTTGCGCAGCTGCAATGATTGTTTGCTTCATAGGCATCCTATTAGAATTCTTCCATTGCGCTGCCAGTCGGGAATTCGCATCGTGATTGGTTTGATGGTACCGTTGGAGAAGCGTGTCAGGTGGTAGTTGGAACCAAATGTCGTACGCGTCCACCATCAAGACCAGATCATCGTCATCAAGCCTCTCGCCTCTATGAGTGTTTGGTTGAGTCACATGGTCTAGATAATCCAGAGTCCCCGTGATCTTTGCGAGATATGCACCCCAGCTTCTGCTGACGCTGTTGCTGAAGTCCTGGCCCCAATTGATTAGTATCGGGCTCGGATAACCCAAGACGGTGGCACTGGCAACCATTTTGCACAAGTCCGGACCGGGTTTGTTTGCAGGAACCAGCAGTGCAAATCGTCTGCGTCTATGATGATTCCATAGGTGAGATATCTCAGGCGTGGTAGAGAAAACTTGTTCCACGTCGGGGCTCGTAATCGTTCCGGTGAGTTTGTGTCTGGATGTCTACATAGGCTCAGCGTCCACGGATCAGCTGAGAAATTAATACGGACAGAGAGAAAACAGACCTTTATCAGTGCTAACGATAAGCAAATCCAAACTGAAATAAAAATGGGAACTGTCAGAAGTAATTTTCTGGACCGCATTTTCGATGCGATTCTCATCGCAAAAGCCATGATGTGCCATTACATTCTACGCGTAAATGGGTTGAGCTTTCTAGTTGGCACAGGGGGTATATTTTAGTTATTATAACCTTTCACGACAAAACAGCCCAGTTAACCATGAACCAAAATGGAACGAACTGAAGGCAGGTAGGCAGTGAGCATCCATGTGCTCTTAGTGCGGATCGAGTGTCAGCATGTCAGGAAACACGCGGCTTCTCATGTGGCGGAAAATGGAGATTCAACGAACACGCAGCAAGGGAAAGGGGCTATCATCCTCCAGCGCTATAGAGAACCACGGCCTGAGGATCTAGCAAATTATACGCATTACCTGAAGACGCTAGCAGTGCATCTGATAATGCGCCAAGACCAATCACCCTCTTCAAAGGTATTGGCTGGTCACTATTATTGGGAAGACATCTCTTCCGCAATGGAAATGGTCAAACAAACGCTGCGGCATTATAATCCATGATCCCATCTTACACCTTGGCTAATGAGGAAGGGTACTTTGCCCTTGATAGTGATACTGCACGTTGATTTTGAATCAGTTAGCGGCACAAGCGTCTCGCTATGGTGCTCACTCGCGTTCAGCCAAGTGTAAGCTCATCATGGCCAGCGCATATGATTATCCACCATAATTGCTTGGCAGGCCAGAAAACGGTGCAACCGATACCTTTAAATTATATACTGTTGGTCTAAATTTCAGCACACCAGCACACTAGCTCGAGGAGGGATTCGTCGAACGGGCGTTTGCCTGTTGAGAACTTTCCGCTGACATACACTCGACCCTCCCGACACCGCTTACAATCCACATGGATCACCGGGAATAATGCTCCGCTCTATCCCCGTCCACAACGCTACATCCGAGACTGCAAGGAAGATGGCTTGAGTAGCGTGCAACTGGCCGAAATCTTGACTCGGTCCACTATCGGACTTCAATAAGAATTTATTAATAGATAGAGAATCTCATGCTCTGTAGGATAGAAATGCCCCGCCGATAATCATGACGTTTTTTAGGCGTCGTGGCAAACGGTTGCCTGGCCGTTCTCAAAAACAGCTCGTATGTTTGTAGATCGTTAGCCCAGTTCGCTGGTGGCTGCTTACACCCCTAACTATGACGCTGCTGAGGCTCGTGCCCACCGGAAGTCGGCCAAGTTGGCAGCTGGAGTTAGTTGTCACTGTTTCAATCAGCGGGCGAGTCGAGAGCCTGCTGCTGCTATTCCATTTCCCCACCGGATGTCGCGGGGTGGACATAACCTTACAGTGCAGGGCTTACTGCTAACGTTGATTGAACGGCTGGCTTGGTCTGATTTGACATGGCGTTGCTCTTCCTACGACTACGCGACTACTGCGAATGATGGCCAAGCCGCAGGCGTAGCGACAGAATAATGACATGGTAATCTTGACGTTAGGATTCTCGTAGATTGAAGCTACAGATTTCTGATAACTACCCCGTACCTCGGGCGAAAACAATGATGGAACAAGCGTGAATACTGTTTAATACTATTTATCTTCGTCAACATTCATCCAATCACATTAGATCATCCGGTATGGTGTAGTGGCTAACATCGCTCGCTCTCACCGAGCAGCCCAGGGTTCGATTCCCTGTACCGGAGTTTTTTTTTTGGCCTTTTTTGCCTCCCTTTGTCTCTAGTACATACATAGTCTTAATGGTCTCTGCTTGTACATGCTCGTACGGCTATTTCGGCGCTTTTAATAAGTTGTGTGCCCAAATATCCACCACATACGATTTTACATTGCCATTTCATACGTGCTCTTAATCCCCTGTTGTGCTACTCCCTGATCCAACTGCTTGACACTATATACATGCTGCGGCTTCATAATTTGATGGAGCAACTCAACTTTATTGCATAAAGCATGGGGTTGCAAATACACTCATCCTGTTTGAGCTACGCTATTTAATTCGTATTCCGTCACCAAAACTGTACCCTAATAGATAGCATGGCCGATGGCGTACACAGGGTCGCAATGTCGCCGGAAAGATAAATGCTCACTTCAACAAGACTATCCTAATTAGCGTATCGTTAACAGCTCTCATCCTTTGGAAGGCCCGAAAGGCATCCTACGATGTGGTCACGTTGCTCTGAACCGCTACAGCTTTCGTGTTCCTCGTGTCTACTACTGATTCTAGTGTGTGCCTAGTTTTCACCAATCCCACCCGGTGAAGTCAGCCACCGACGAAATTGAACGTACAGGTAGACAAAAAAGCATCGAAAGTATGCCAGGAACCAAACGCGGCGGCCAGGGAATGTCGTCTGTAATGAATGCATTGTGGTAAGCTCGGGATAACTCTTTGCCAGGCGATTGCAAACAGTTTGGGCGGGGGTCGGCAGCGTGCAAGCGGATTATAAAAGGTCTCATCGCAACAACACTTTCACACAACAAATTCTTAAGCTTATAGCTATTTTCCACAAATCTAGTGAGAAGCTAGTTCATTCCCACCATGCGTGTTGCTCTCATCACACTTTTGTCCGCTGCGTTGGCGGCTATGGCTGCGCCGTCTCAGCCACATGACCCTACCCTACAACGTCGTTACGCTTGCCAGCCAGAGAACGATAACTGCCCTCGACAATGCGCCGCCGGAAGCTTGTATATTAACTGTGGTGCTTCTCGTGTAAGTGCCCAAGACCAAAAATGAAATAGATCTAGCAGCTACTGATCTCTTGCAGTGTGCAGGCTATGTTTGCCAGTGTAACTGTCATTACTAGCTGCCTGGTGTGTAACGAGGTGTGTCACGAGGTGTCTCGCGAGGGTTTGAGTCAAACCGGCTACGTTGACGACGTTCTCCGGGCAATAAAATAAACAAATAAATAAATCATGGGCACAGACGCATCGGAATAAATCCAGTGAACCGAGCTGAGTGCTTGGATCTGTGACGGTACTATGCTGTACGATAAACTCTAGCAGTCACAAAAAATTGACGTGATAGATGAAGCCCATGGTAATGGTGCAACACACTCACTGACCATGTTAGTATCGTCAATTTTGCCATAAACTTGTATCGCCATAGGCATGATACCCTTGGGAATGGTACTCTCTCTAAAGTATACATTGTCCGATAGAATATGGCTCTGAGACCGACTTTCACGTCATGGCCATTGCTTAATAGTCTACCCGCCAGCTCACACACTTGGACGACCGACCTGGCAGCTAGTTAGTCGCAGGGCAGATTCGTAGGCGTCCCGTCGGGGTTGCCTGCGAATGGATAGTGCTGTTATGCCTAGGCGGGAACGGGCCGTTAGCCTCGTGTGGTGTGGACATGCCACGCAGGCAACTGTATTGGCGAAACATCAGGGGGCATTTGTGAGACAGTGAGACAATCTCGACGGGCGACCAGCTGCCTATGACGAACTGTTGGCGACCTGCCACTTGAAATAGTACGTGTATCGGGTCTTGTAGTCTGCGGATGGTAGCCCCTAGTCTTTATAGTACTATGTAGTACAGAGATATGAAGTCCCATCCAACGTTCCTTCGCTACAAGAACAAGACAGCGCTGAGCCGCGGGAATGTTTTGTGACGGTGAGCGAGGAGGGGTACACTGCAAAGTGAGGCTGAAAATGGCATCCACTATGCACTTTGCCGCTGGCCAGAACTTGTAAAACCAATAAATCGTCAGCCCCAAACACAGCCTCCCACGGGTTGCAGCCTGAAAGCTTCTCAACCAGGCTTATTGGCTCGACAGCCACCGGCATCGCATGGTTGTACATAAATGTCTTTCCGAGCCCTTCGGCTTCGCCAGCGAACGACAATTTGCAAAATTATCAACCGACTTTGCTGCGACCAGACACGACAGTTCTTACATTGGTGAAGTGGCAGGTCATGCCTGCAGTTCAGGTTGTCGAAGGCTTCAGCCTCACCAACCGATGGCTCCTCTACACCAGCTTCATGCTGGCGCCCGCGCAGTTCATCTCGGGCATCGGCAGCAACTGCCCAAGCAACATTGGCTTCCTCGCTTACAACTGGTACACGCAGATCCAATGGTACAAAGCAGTCAAGAATGAAGAGCTGCATGCGCTTTCGCTGCTGCCAGTTCATTTTAATCTCATCTACGTGATCACGTATCTTGGCGGCATCACCAGCGGCAACCTCCTCACCGCGATCATTCTCGGCTTGGGCACCGCGGGTGTCATCATTCTGAACACCGTTTCTGCATGGATCAGCTGGGCGACAAACCAGCCGGAAGGATACGACGTGTACCAGTTCTTCTTCTTTGGCTGGCGGACGTTGACGCCTGCGTGGCACAAATTCATTCTGGTCTGGCAGATTGGCGACTCGATGTTCGCGTTTGCAAGCATCATTACGGCCATTGTCACGGCCGTTCGATTTGTATATATCGACGAGGACGACGACTCGTCTAGGCTGGTTCCCTGGGGGCCCAAGTCCAAAAACGAGATTGCTCTTTGGAAGTATCCTGCCATCTTGGTTGGTGCGGCGGTCATTATGTTTGGCGGCTGGCCGGTTGTGCTGTGGACGGAGCTAATTGTCCAGCGGAATCAGATCGAGTCGGATACTGACATGACTGCGGTGTATTTATTTATCGCGCAAGTCGTTGCCTTGATTATGCCCAGCTGCAGCAGCGTCTGGACAGCGCTTACCTGCGGGTGGCGGCGTCGAGCGTGAATAACATGTTCATTTGTGGCATAGCATGATGAGATGCGCTGGGTTTACTTTCTTTTGGTTTTGTGTTTGTTACGATGTCTGATAACTAGGCTACTGGATCCAGCCGCGAAGTTGGATAAAGTCGCGATCTGTGCTTGCTCTTGAAGACCCCACCACGTTTCTTGTTGCTTGCTTATCACGGATGGGATGCCGGAACATTGTCAGACAACGACGGCTTCCCCGAGAGTCTCGTCTCTGCAAATCAGCAGCTAGTCGGCCCCCCTTCCTTAGTGTCGCGGTGCCACTACCCAGTTTCAATAGCCGTGATGGCAGACGAAAGTGCAGATTAAAGGATCCCTATATTAGTTTGTGCTTGGTTCCGTGTCCCTATATCAGGCGCATCTACGGAGTACTCCGAACCGACCTATCGATCAACGCATAATGGCCCTGTGCAGCGTCCATGTGCCCGCAGGTGGACCGACAAGTCAAGACAAGTGCCGCTAGTTTTTGGCGTCGTCGCTCGGACCGACAGCGACGAACGACAGTGATATTTTGATGACGATGCGGTATCAGAAGGACTTTTTTGGTTTTATTTTTTTTTATTTTGGAGCTGTGACTCAAACTCCGAGATTTAAAAAGTGTTGTTGATATTGTCATGGATACCCACGTGTTATTGAGGATGGAGGTCTTGACAATTATGACAGGGCTGTTATTCTGCTGGCCTGGATATTATTAGGATCCCATCGTCGTGCAGGGATACATTGACGTCAATGTTTGCGGACAGTAATGGATTGAACCATACAAGGCACCTTATCGACCGGAGAAAGGAGCACTTTGAACTACATAGGCACGCGAAGAGGCATCGCATACTACGTCATACTTTGGAGTTGTGATCACAGGACATAGCAGCACGATGACATGCATTTTGGCTTACTTTTGCAGTGTCACATCCAGTCCAGCAGTGTCAATTGAGACCTTGTGGGCATGGCATGTCATCAGATGTAGGTATATTCATAGAAGCCAATGTACATACGTCCCTCTATGATCGTGGGTTGCATAACTACCAATTGCCGACACAATGGAATGGCGTAAAGTTGAAGCCGAGTATATACATGAATGGCGTAGTGGCTCCAGTCTAGTCGTCGCCATCACCTCCGTCGCCTCCAGACTTGGGTTTGTACTGAACCTGCGACGGGCACTTCCCCTTGGTGCCATCAGGCTCGGCAGCCACAAACTGGCCAGTCTGCAGCGATCCCTTCACGTTATAATGATACCAAACCTCATTGAAGGCCTTGCCCTTGCAACTCAGGGTGACCTTGGCGCCATGCTTCTCTGACAGCACGCTCTGTATCTGGCTGAGGCTGTAAGTCTTGCTGGTGGACGGCTTGATGCCAGCATCCGCAAGCCACTGGTAAGTGGGCAGCGTCTTGAACAGTTCAACCGTCTTCTTGAAAAAATCGACCGCCTCCTCCTTGTCTTTGTAGCCACCGTAGCACTTGGGGTCGAGGGAGCTGATGCAAGTGCCGTGCTTGCCCCATTCGTGCTGCCAGAAAGTCTCGTCGTCGCCCTTGTAGTCCTTCCAGAACTGCTTCATGTAGTCCAGAGTGTCCGAGGCGCCGCCAGACGAGAGGATTCCCTCGATATCCGTATAAGCTCGGGATGAGTCACATTGGGCAGGATATGAGCCATCGCAGGCGTCTGGCCACAAGCCATGGATGGTCCATGAATCTACAACACCAGGGTTAGTGATATCATCATACACGATAGCTTCTCTGCTTCTCGAAATGGACAGGCGTACCTGAGGGGCCAGTGGCGGGCTGAGCATCCCAGAACTGGGTCTGAAGAAGCTGTCCGTAGGGAATGAAGCAGCACGTGTTTTCCACAGTGGTTTCGTTGTGGCAGGACAACGGAAGATCGGCAGGGCAGCTCTGCGGTCCAGCGACAACACAGGTGGCGAGGGCTACGAGGGGCGCGAGGTTACGAATGAGAGCCGTCATGATGGGAGAGAGTAATGGTATGGGATTTGCTGCTCTGGAATCGAAATAATCATTCCGCGGGCAGCAATTCCAGATATATATACTCCGTACTCCGCATACCTCTCCTCGATGCTGGCCATCGTGATGAATAAAAATAAAAAAGCCGTTAACCAGCACGAGCCATACGCTAGATCCTCTCAGACCACGATCGGTGGGCGAATGACCCGAGAGTTTCGCATTTTACCACGTATTGCCAACACCATTGGTCGGGCGAGTAGACTCATCCGGTAGGTGCCAATTGCCCTCGTAAGACGATCGGTGATTGTCACGGCCTAGCGTCGTCCTGTAGTAGGGCGAGCGACACAGAACTCGGTAAAACGATCCAGACCTCCTGAAAGGGTGCTCAGGGTCCGAGAAGGAACACAGACGATCGCCGGACGTCCGGGGAGTCCCCTGATGGCAGATAAAGGCAGGCGATCATGGCTTGTCTGGCCGTCCAGTGACAGGCCAAGCAGCTTCATTGACAAAGGTGCCCCAGCTGCCCCAACGCCCTGAAATTTGGAGAGCTGAACCAATGGCAGCTTGTATGCGCCAAGCGAGGCAGCCATGACCAGCGATCGGCGGTAGATTTCAGCGGCCTCCGCCCCTGAAAAAGGGAAGTGAGAGTTCCTTGCTTACTCTCTCCTGCCCCGCATTTGACGCGGATTTGGCTATCTTACTTGCTTATCTACAGTATGCCGTAGTAGCAGGAGCGACAACGATGCGACACCAATGCGACTGCAGAAAAGGCTTGTTGGAAAATGTGACCATATTTTAGCGTGCATGACCTTGCTCTTGCCAGCAATGGGCCCCCCAGACCATCTTGGGCTAACAAAAGCTTGACTGAACGAAAGAAATATGCGATATGCCGCCTGAGCTTTGAGAGGTTAAACTTCGACTGACGACGCCCTCAGCCGCGGCTGCTACCGAACGGGAAGGTACGAGATATCGGTTACTCGGCACTCACCAGCTCAGAGGGCTTCACTTCGGTCGATCATGAGTTAGTTCCATGTCACAACACCTAACATGAGTAACTGGTACGAAGCGGGAACAAGGTCGCATTTATGGCCACACCGATGACGCTCGTGGTGAATGAAAGTGTCAATGAGATATCTGCCCGATGACTTGCTTGATAAGCGCTGTGCTCTACACCCCATGATCGTATAAAATAAAGTGTATGCTACATAATGGCTCGTTCTGCCCAACTTGCACAAATGGGGAGATTATGGCAGAATCTTCTTTCTTTTCCTTCTTTCTCTTTAAACTTCATTCTACACGTATTCTTCTTCAACACGTTCATATAAAAGAGAAAGAGCTTCGCGGCTTGCCATATGAGCAACGTGAGCAACTGTCAGAGAGTTTTCGTATCACCGTTGATGACGGTATAATGTAGCCACTTTCTTGAATCATTCTCCATGAATCGTACGTACCTCGAAACAAAGCATTTCCTGCTCGCAAAACATGTGCATCGTCACTTAATAATAGAACATGGCCGCCGCTGCAACGCTTCCGCCCGCCAGCGACGGAGATTTGGTTATGCAATGTTATCGGCACAACCACATAGCATCCACCCCTCGTACACTATTTTCATGCGTACGTGCATGATGAGAGGGGATCATAGTGGCCGCATGATGTGTGAATAGAGTAGATGCCTAGATAAAAGGCTGTATCAGGTTAGGCTTTACCCAGACCAATATATTGAAGCAGCAATGTCCCGCCTGAACTGCCACTGAGTGCGTGCGCCAATCCCAGCCTCACCGATATTCGATTCCTCGCCTGCTACAGCCCTTCTTATATACGCCGCGACGAGCCGTTCCCATACTCGTTAACAGATGAAACTGATAGGATGCGACGTTATCAACCTAGCCAAATCTGCAGAATGGGCAGGCGTATCCATGGTCATCAAGAGCAATAATTTGAAGGCACTGGGCACATCTCCACTTCCGTCCGCTGCGTCTGCCATGCTCGCTCGTCGTCTGTGAACTCTTTGGCGCTTTCACGTTCATCGACTCTACAATATCGGCGCTATTCTGAATGTTCTCAAGGAAGACTTCGAGTTGATGAAATGGATCGACTGCCAGCACGTTCGAGGAAGCGGATGGTTTGTCGTCGGATGGTCTGTCGTCGGGTGATATGTCGTCGGGTGGTCTGTCGTCGGATGGATTATCATCAGACGGCAAGTGCGCTGCTTTGAAATGCTCTTCAAGGCCGGTGCTTTGGCGAAACCCTCCTGCGTGGCATCCTGTCCACAGACAATATATCAACCCATTTTTGCTAGAGAGCCGTATCAATAAACCTCCGATGATCGGACCGCGAGATTAATGGGATCCTTACGATGACCTTGCTTCAGCAGACGTCGAACTGGATTGGCGCGAAGCGCTCTCCGATGAACCCGGCGCTGAGTTTTCTTGGGACGGCATGAGCAAGACGCTCCAAAAGAGGAGTGGCAAAAAGAATGAGCCAAAGCCTTCCGACTTCGAGGCTGCCTTGTGTCGAGGCTAAGCTTGCGATACTTACCTGACCCTGATGCTTTCTTTGATGGCGATACGAAGGGAGTTAATGCTTCGACAGATAATCACATCGAGTTTCTAGCCTTGACAGAAGTTTGAAATTAGGACGGAGGGTAAAAGTGTGCTCTGATATTTCGTGTCTAGTCGCTAACTAATTGTCTGGTGACGCGAAGCTTAGTCATGGCGAATCGGTCGATCGCATCCACCGGGCAGGTTTGTTGCCGAACAAGACCCTGTTTGTATATTTTCGATCGGTAGAGGGGTTAGATGAAAATTGAACACCATTTTCGCTTCGGAAGGGCATATTCCTGTTTTTTTCTTTTTCTTTTTTTTTTTCTTTAATTACCTCCGTAGGCAAGACTATTCATTGTTGACTTGAGATGAGCTGCGGGATTGCCGGTCGTTCGATACTCTCTGCCTGGGCAGGAGTCTGGAAACAACATGAGCATGCGCACAACCAGTTCCTGTAGACCTATCTTGACGTGTTGACTGCCGGTGTATCGGTAACAATGTGTTACCCAACATAAGAGCTTTCCAAATCTCACTGTCTGACCGTGTCAGTATGTCATGCTGTGCTGGCGGGCGCACATCATTGAGCAGCACCGCCATGTTGTGAGACGAGACATTGGAGCCCCTCTCCACTCGGCGCCCTGGTAGATAAATTTGTAATCGTACATTGTTGTCAGATAATTTACATGCTATGCTAAGCAATAAGTCTATGCATGGGTATTCTATGTCATAATTCGTGAGAAAGTCCGACCAAGGGACCGCATCGAGTTCCAATCACGCGCCTTCTTTGTCCTGCTTCCGCTTCGATTTCTTCGTTTTGCTCTTTGTGGACCGGTCGTACAAGTATGCAAACACGAGTGAAGCGACGAAAATGTAAGCAGATGAAACTCCTATCCACACAAGTTCCGCCTTGTAGGCCCTGTTCCACTCCAGCCTCGTGGCGCTCTCGATATCATCCGCGTTCAATAAGCCGACGCCTTCTGCGACAAGCTCCTGCCAAATATAATCGCGCTTGGAGATGGGCCAGCTGGGCGTGCCCCAGTACCGCGAGGTCAGGTTTTTGGCTTTGGCTGCCTGAAGCGCAGCACGTACCTTGGCGCGCTGACCAGCGCTAAAAGACGCGAGGACCGTGCCGACTTCGAGCTGGAAAGGAGCCGATGCTGTGTAGAATTTGGCGACGGGTCGTCCGAGAAGTGAGTCTGCTTGACAGCCTGGCAGCGTGCCAAAATTGGAGTCGTCGGCAAGTGCGCCGAGTGGTGCGTCGAAAAAGGTGTCGGGATAGCGGGTTAATGCGTCGCATCCGACGCCTGTGATGTTGGACCTCCCAAGGTTACCGCTTCCAACGACGGTGATGGGCCCCTGCCTGAAGACCGGTTTTGAGGTTGAGTTGGATGTGCTGTTGTATTGCAAAGTTGATAAGTATCCTCGCTCGCGGAGAGGCTGGAGTTGCTTGTCCACGAGTGGCCAGATCTCCGTTCCGTTGCCCTTGACGTCGATGAGGAGTACGAGCGTGGTTTCGGGCGACGTTGGGTAAATCCCACTAAGCCCCTCATCAGTGTTGGAATTGGCTGAATCGTTCGCTGAGTTCAGCTTGTCCAATATTTGTCTCATGGGGTTGATATACAGCGACTGCAGGGTTCGATTCTCGGACAACTTTGGCCGATGGTGACCAACTAGCAGGTCATTTTTATCGGGTGCCAGCCAAACATCTGCCTCGACGCTCATACACCCGGCTGCAAGTGCAGAGTACAGCGGGTGAGGCCGCCAGTAGTCGTTATGTGAGTGGACTGGCACAGGAATCACTGATCGTGAGTAGTCGCCTACATACAGCTCAGGCGTCGGCTTGTTTGTAGGAATCGGATTGATGGAAATGAAGTTGTGCGATTGGGCTGATCTCATAGCTTTGGGCTGAGCAACCCATGTAATGACTAGAATTACACCACTTGAGACCAACTTTGTTAGCAAAAGATGCCTCCCTTCGTCCTCGCAGTGTTGCTTCTGCGATGCGTTCTTACATGGTGATACCCGTTCCACTGCTAGCTATAAGCCATAGGAGCAAGGATCGGGCGCATAGAAACTCATATTTATTGCTTTCCGATTTCCGTCTCTCCAAGTGCCGGGCTGCAGTTTCATTGTTGAGTTCCTTTTCGCCCTCCACGGCCTTTCCATCCGGACGTCCTGCCATCATGTCCAAATTCTGCTTGGCGATCTCCAATCCTTGTTTGCGTCTTAGTGTTGGATATACATGACTTTGTCGGTTGCACCACGGCGTCGGCGTTTGTGCATTCGTCTCACGCTGATAAGGGCTTCTTCAAGAGAGGACCTGGGGGTTCAAGGCCTCATTAATAAGACAGCAGGGGCTCGGCAAACTGAATCTCGGAGGTGGCTGTCCTTCACATACATAGTAAATCGAGCTGCGACGGTTAGTCAGTCAGCCCGGCGCATTGATCATCCTCGAGCAACCCCGTAAACTATTTTTTTGTGTGTCTAAGCCCTGCAATGCGCATGGGCTGGAACATTGTGGACATGCCGTCAAAACATCACCGCTGTTCTCACTTTTTGGTGCCTGTGTTGCGCCACTCAGCATGTTGGTCTCGCCCACGGTCCATAGCGGCAATGCGGGTGAGAAGCGACCCCTTGATGGGCCACCTTGTCGTGACGGCAGTCTCAATAAGATTTTATCGACGCTAATACCGTTACAGCAGAACCCCTGCGTGAGAGCCAAAAGTGCGCAGCCACAGGGCTTGCCGCTTTCCCGGCTGGCCGTCCGGACTCTCCCCGAACATTACAGGCACTTTGTGTCCGGCGAAGGCTGGGGATGGATTAGCCCAGCAAGCCATCCACCCCTAACGCGGTAGTCAGGGTGAAGTATTTGAACTTGGGCCCACCAACAGAGGCATCGAAGGTCCCGTGGCGCTAGATGTGTCTCTAGGGGGAGGGTAAGGGACTCGGCGGCATTGGTGTGATTCCGCCACGAAACACTGTAAAAGTATTGAAATAAGTGTACTCCGAAGCCTTGCTCGGATCCCATCGCGGGGCAGAATGAGTCGGACAATATTAGTAGAGGACAGATTTGTGTACGGAGTACAGCACCACAAAGACGTAATACCCAAAACCCATACCAAGGCATGACCCAAAGTCGTGTTTCGGATGCTACTTCAACCCTTCATGGTGTCATTCTCGCGTGGCCAGCTGTATTCCTGCTAGCCCGTCATGGCGAACTAGACAAATAAAAGAGACAGTCCTAACCAAGTAATTTGGCGCCGGCCAAACTTTTCAAGAGTCTTCTGCGTACGGAGTACTCCGTAGTAATACTGTATGCAGGTAGGCTGCGGAGACTGATTGAGGCTGAGGCACCTGGGCCGTCGTGGGCGATTGCAGCCATTCTGCTCCGTTCTGTAATACCCAAATATTGTACTCCCAGGCATCGTTTGTGTGCGATACCGCCGTGTATCGTTCTGACAGGCGACCAGGATGCCTGCCTTGGAAAGATGTCGCGTGCCTCGCGCATTCAACGACGCAGTCGACAGTCAGGCTGACAACGTGTTGCATAGCAGGACCAACATCATGGTCAGGAGGTTGAATTTTTGTCTTGACGATTGGCACTTCGTCAGAGGCAGCACCGGCGTGCAGCTGAGACTCTGAGGTAATTGCGCTACTGCTATGGGCGTTGTTTCCTCTGCTGGGTCTGGACCTGAGGATGTGGCTAGGGGATTGATTGGCTGTGGCACTAGATCTGGGCCTGCTCCATGCTCGTAGTGTAGCGTACTTCTGTGAATGAATTGTTCGAAAGCCCACTCGCCCACTGCTCAGCTCGCTCAGCCCACAGCAGAGGTTATGATCCCTGCCGTCCGGCTTTGCGCTATCGCACATTGCAATATTGAATGGAGACCTTGACACCGTGGCACCGTTCTTTGCGCTGCTTTCTTTTTCAACCCGGCACGCTGACTCTGCACATTAGTTAACTAACTAATGTGTAACCTAGGTGCAGCACCCAGATGACATGATTGCCACCCCGCGCCGATCTTGAGCAGTCCCAAAAATACCAGATCTTCAGAGTAGCACCTGTCTCACATAAGCTGGGCTGATCCTTCCTCCCGCAGGTTACAATTTGAAGTCCACTGCTGTGAACAAGGAACTGCCATTTAGTCAAAGTGTTTCATTTTCCACCGGCACCTTCGGCTCTGATCTTCGGAAAACATGCTATTCAAAAACCTTTGCTTATTCTTTGTCAGATGACTAGCATTTGCCAACACTGTTGGTGGCGTCACTACACACGCGCATCCTCTTTCTACCGGTCGCTCTGATGCTCTTTTCATCAGTGGTGATTGTCCAGCACGGTGAGACGACGGGAAAAACCAAGAACATCAACAGCGTTGCGAATCTTAGGCCGATCGGCGGTAAGACTTAATCCCCTCGGTGTGAGGCAGGTTGCATACTCAAGGCGGGTGGTTGCAGTCAACGCCCATGACAACTCTAGACGCCGTGATTATTATTCCCGGCTCTAAGCTTGTCTTGCAGGCTCGTTTTCTCCTCCCTGGCGAGAGTGAAATGAATTGTGCAGCATTGCGCAACCGCCATATGTTTTCAACTATTGTGATGTGATGTGCTGCTATTGCCACTGCGGCATGCATGACTCCATACGGAATTACCACCAGCGCCTCGTATGCCTCATACGAAATGGTTCAGTCAATTATCGTCAATTAGTGAACTTACTGTGATGCGATAAAGAAACTATGAATATGTTACAGAAATAACTTGCGATACTAAAGTTCTGGCGCGACTCCTGCCACATCCACGGACCTGTAGCTGCTGGTCAATAAGAAAGCGGTTCAATTTATATATATGCATTCCTGAAGCTGGACGCATGTGACCAGATATCTACCACAAATCTCACAGATGAAGTTATATTCCTGGTATGATGTGGTTACTCGTTGCAACTGTTTGCATTCGCGTGACCGACGCCGCGCAGCCGTACGGTTCTGAGCCTGAAGAAGGCCCATTTCAAAATTAAAGGTTCTCTCTCGCTCCGTCAACACTAGTTGCAATCAACCCATATTTTCAATCTTATCTGGAAGGCTACTCATGTCCTCCAAATAAACGTCGAACTCAGTCTTTACATGCTCCATGTTCTCGTCTACATCATCGGTCCATCGATGAATGTAAATCGTCTTCATTCCAACCCGTTGCGCACCGCGTAGGTCATAAGCATGCGCAGCGACCATGACAACCTCCTCTGGCTGTAATCCAATCAACTGCAGCGCCTTTTCGTATGCCTCTCTGCTGGGCTTATACGTTCCAAGCAACTGGCTGGAGAACAGCATGTTAAAGGCCAATCCAGACGACCGGGTCAGATCCAATTGAAGCCGCGTCGTTCCGTTGGCATGCACAAAGACTTCGAGCCCGACATCCTTCCTTAGCTTTTGCATCGCCCCATGGACATCTGGCCACGCAAGCTGCGAGTGCCAGGCCCTGACCATGCGGATCTTGGTGTCGCTGTCAAGCTTTTCCTTGTCCGCTGTTCTCTGCTCCAAGACTATGTCCAAGGCGCGGGCTAGTGTCTGGTCGATATTTTCAGGTCCTAAACCCTGCTGGATGCGCTTAGTGTTTTCCGCGAAATACTGTTGGCGCCACTGCAGTGCCAGCTCCGAGGCATCCTTCTGTGGTATCTCTTTTGGCGTTGCCCGAAGGACACTCGAATGCCAATCCAGGCAAGTGCCCATGAAATCAAAAAAGACGGCCTTGATGACTCTTGATGGCTGACTCATGATGACGATGATGACGATGATGACGACGACGATGATGATGATATTCTCTTGAGTGCGTGAGACGTTGAGGCACTGAAAATGCTGTATAAGTAGTTACATCGTTTCGCATAGATTAATAAGTACAGCTAGTTCTTACTGTCAAATGATGCCTTGATGCAGCCTTTTACATCGCCATGCTTACAAATCCAATATGAATAATTGACGTTGTAAATCGTAGCTTGGAAACTGGTGCATCCAGCCACGGCCACGTTTGGAAGTCTCCGTAACAGAGGGGCCATAAGGATCCCTGTAGAGTCGCTCATTGCGTGGAGCATCCACGCTCCAAGCATGCTCACCCCGTCGATGGTAAACGCATCTTTGTCCTGCCAGTCCATCCGCGACTAGCCATCGACAAAGCGATCCGCCCGCCTTGGCAATCTCACCCCGCCGATATGCCTCGCAGCGTTCGCGTTAGCTTAATAGATAATACGGAGAGTAGGTCTTATGGGGTCAAGAGCTTCTTCATAGCTAGATATATAGTCTAGAAGAATTAGACCTCAGGAGTTGTCATAGTGGTCTCGAAGAAACGCAGTGGCGGTTAGCGTAGGCGCGCCCGTATGGCCGTTAATAAGTTGTGCTAGTCGGGAATACCTTAACCTACTCGAATACTGACGCCAACTAAACATGTAAACTTGCCAGGAAGCGGAGGCAGGTCATGGCCCCGACAAACCGAGTTAGGTGTAGAGTTAGTTTGTGAGGGCTGTGCTCTTACTCTGTGGTGAGGACTGGCCGACTAACAAGACTTCGCAGCGCCAGGGTGTGAGAACGGATCAGGAAAGCTAATATATTAATATTACCATGATCAAACATCCCCTATCTAACGATAGCCGAATGATCGCTTGTCCAATTTGCTTGCACTAGATGCGATTTACACTCTTTTGAACCATACCAATGGGGTATCATCACCGTCCATCCGGATGTCCATGCCGAATGCGTCAGCCTTCCCGTCCTTCCCAGGTCTACTTTGCGCCCTATAACAGCCAGCAGGTCGCTTGACTGTTTCGTAATCATCAACAAAATACCAAGTTAGCCAACCATTGCCCGAGACATGTTGCAACTGAAATGAAACTCGTTTGCCAAACAATTCGGATCTACGAATGACCAATCTACAACCACCGGATGTGAGCGATGGCGAGGCAGCTGGGGATCCCTCGGCCGCCACCCAATTGCTGTCGCATTCTTGGGTGATATTTGCGAAGCCGTAACCTGCGTCGTAATACGTACCAACGAGGTTGTCAGGTGTAACGTCGACAGGTAAGTTTTGAGACTTGGCGTAGGGATAGAGGCGGGCAGAGCAATTTCGTAAGTTTTCGTCGATCCCTCTCAAATGTTCGTACCAGCTACGATGAGGTCAGCACGCGGGAGCGACTATTGTATGAGCGAATCTGATCATAAGTACCCGCTGCGGATGTCACTCTGTTTGGCCACGGGTACGTCGAAGTAGTTGAACAGTGTCGTAGAGAAGACGGTTTCAAGAGCTGCGACACTCTCCGTGTTGAGCATAACAACGAACCCAAACTTACGGCTCGGAACAAATGCCATATACGAGAGCATGCCACTCACTCTGCCTGAATGGTACCAGACGGCCTCGTTCTGCATCATGTTTGACCCCCAGCCCAGACCGTAAAACTCCGTCCCGGAGTATATACGCTTGTCTTGCTCAGATACCATGTGCGGGGTCTTGAGTGCGGCATGGCCGGCCTTGGATATTGGCCCTGTGTCCTCAATCATGTGTCGCAGGTATCGAGACCAGTCGAGGACCGAAGATATGGCCATTCCAGCGCCAGCAACGCTACCTTCGTCGTTCCATGGCATGATACCATATTCTCGAGTATCGTTGTTATAATAGTATGGCCGGGCGAGGTCATTTCCACTGTTCAGCGCATCGCTTGGGTGAAGATACGTGCTGAACATGCCCATGGGGTGCCACAGTCGATCCCGAAAGAAGTCTGCCAGACTTGTCCTACTCAAACGCTCGACTACGTATCCGAGCGTACCGTACATTATGTTGCTGTACTGCCATTTGACACGGGGTTCCTCGGACATTGGGAGGTGACGGAGTGCTCTGATCATATCGAGAGATGAGTTGCCGAATGGGCCAGAAAAGTCGTGTCGTGGGTATCCAGTGCGATGACTTAATGCATCCTCGAGCGTAACGTGTTCCGTCGCCCAGGAATCAGACAAGACAAAACCCTGACCTAGGAGCTTCGAGATTGGCGTGTTCCACTTGATAGAACTGAGATTTCCAGGCGCATCAACTAAAAGAGACAATGCTGCCGCTGTAAACGATTTTGTCATACTCCCACAGTAGAACAGTGTGGACGGTGTTACAAGCTGCGAGCCTATGGTCGCAAACCCAAAGCCCTATGCATTGTTAGTCTGGGGCTGGTTTCACGCAGACCTCTAAAAAAAATCGACCTTAGCCCATGTGTTGTTTCCTTCAATGATGGCCATGGCCAATCCAGGGACGTGCCACTCCTTCATCTGCTGCATAATGAACTGTTCAAATGCCCGGTTGGCCATGGGAATCTCATTGCTGCCGTATTGTCCTTGAATCACACTTTGCATTGGGTAGGACTGGTCCACTGCCGAGGCTGAGACACAAGCAAAAAGGGCGAGACTTGATAGACATTTCATTTTGACAATCCGGGCATCCAGCGGCCGTGGGAGGCCATTGGCAATGCAAATGTGGGCGGCGCCTGCAAGTATGTATATATATGTATCTTGACTACAGAAGTCGGGCAAAGGTAGAACAAACCAATGGGTGTCTCAGCTGAGGATGACCATCAGGCTCGCGTTTCTTGGATATCTGCGCGGCCCGCATACAAGACAGATAACGGCATCTTCCGTTCCAATTGGCTTGCTCCGCGTGTCTCGAGGCTAGTACTGTAACCCACCGGTTCGCAGCAGACCTGGCCACGACTTACAGCGCATTCCCCGAATTTCTACGGAGTAGTTGGTACGCCAGTACATGGGCCACACGGGCCATGTAGGGCAAAGAGTTTCGTGGGTCTTTTAAGCGCGCCAGGCCAAGTATGGCCAAGCTGTCTCTCGTTTACGCAACAGCAGTTGGCGGTCAAATGCCACTATCTTTGGCCGCCATAACGGTCAAAGCGGTCAACTTCAAGCCTCGGGAAGGGGACCGTGACCCGTCATCATTTGGCAGATAACTCATCTTGGCAAACCAGTCAATCGCAAAACCCAAATCCTTGACATATGTATTTATCCTTTGTGTTTATTCCGAACGCTCTCGAGTCAATTCGGTTAGAAGGGGTGTGGTGGATTGCTCAGATGGGACAAGCACATTGTTGCCCCGTCAAGCGTAGTGGCGGGACGAGCCGGGGAGATTATCTAGATTCACTAAGCAAGGAATGGCCTCGTGCTTTGATACTGAAGGGCGAATCATTGGAGATAAATTACGAAGCCGCCATGTCAAAGGGTTAATTAATTATGTGCTGCAATCTGCATATGGCACGGGGCGCACAGCATGAACCTATAAATGACGACGCAAAGATAAGCTAAAACGTTTTTGCTAAAAATCATAATAATAAATGATGCGCAGGCCCAGAGGCGTTGCTTGCAAATTGGATATGTGCATCTGAGCGGACATCGAAGCTGAAAGCCGCGGCATGGGCTGATTTAAGAGCCAGGCCTGAGGAAATGGGAACATAATCAGCACAAAACGTGAACTATCAATTATCGACGCTGTGCCAGAATAGAAAAGGGGAACGCGTCCGAAATATACTGTTTGCTCAGCATACTACATGTATAGAGAGACTTTGGTCTGCAAATCAACGTTCATCCGGATCGCCTAGCTTGCACACAAAAATCGTCGACGTGAACCCTCAGCGCAATGCGACTGACCGCCCACCACTATTATTTCGATTTCACCTTGGAGCCAATCCATGGGTCAATGTAGTCGCCCGAGATTATGATATGCTCCCTGATGCCTGCGACCTCGGCTACTCTTATTATCGCCGATCGAAGACAGCCGACTGCTGCGCGCGGATTGTTCCGCATGAGCTCGTTGCAGTGCTGCTGCATTTGGATTGCCACGGATCGTGCTACGGATTCGTTTTCGACATCTGTATCCAGGAGTAATTTTTCGAGCTCAACACAAATGCTGTGTTCTCTGTCGATGACCCGGCATGCGGCTGACCGGGCTGTCGGCCTTGCTAGAACTTGGTTAGGGATGAGAATGCGAATGTTGGCCTTGCCTGTAGATGTCGCTGCGCTTGTGATGGTGTGAATCATGTCCGCAAGACAAGTCATGGCTGCGACATAGATCTTTTCGGAAATCTGGGTAAGAACAATGGCCATGTTTCTTGCAAGACATCTCACAGTATCGCGAGGCAAATGCAGGCCGTCGCCGGGCTCTGCAACCACATCCAGACCAATACCTTGAATGGCCAGCTGACCCTGGTGTAAGGTAAAGCTTGGCTTGAAATGACTAGTGCTGATGCGTAAATGGTTGAGCACGTTGCTCATATGGCGGATGACAATCACCCCTTCTTCCCGCTGAGAGCACTCTGGCCTATCAGATATGGGAGAATAGACAATCGTGGTGATTTTGTTCTTTGTCGCATTCTGAATGCTGAAATTCGCCAAGTCACCCACAATGAATGTGGTATTTGAAGTGTCGGCCAGTCCTAAGTTGGAAAGTTGGATCATCAGATGATCCAGATGGCTATCTTGTGCAGGAATCGACGTGGCAAAGCGATCAATAAGATGCCGTACACCAAGGCTCTTGGCCAGTTCCTCCCGTTCTCTCGGTTGGCGAGCTGAAATGGAACCAATCTCGTATCCATTTTCCCGCAGCCGTACAATCGCGTGGATACTGCCCTGCGTTGCTCTCCGGTTACTCTGGTACACTTGCTTGTATTTGTCGCAGAAGATCTTGATTTGCTGAAGGCTCGGCTTCGGTAGACAAAGCTCCGAGAAGAATCGTTCTATCCTATCCACATGCATCTGTGTTGGGGTGGCTGCCTCCTCCTCAAGATCAAAATACATATCCCGATGAAACAGCGCCTTACATGTGCGAATTAACTCCTTGGTAGTAATCCCTGCCAAAACGGCAAAATTACTCTGGAGTGCCGAAGTAGCGCATCGCAGGGCATGATGACAATCGAAAAGCGTGTTGTCCAAATCGAAGAATACCACTTTTCGCTGCTCAGGTTGAGCCATAGCCTTCCCGTTCTCTGCTGAAGTGAAAACTCAGGCAAGTGGGGTTAGAGGCTAGGTTGATGATATGCAAGATCGCAGGTCAGGAAAAGGACAAGACAGAAAGCCACGACATACAGAGAACTATTAAATGATGCCGAGCGCCGGTTGTGTAACTCAGCACACAGGCCACGCTGCGTAATGTGGCGCGCCGTGTGCTCAGCTCTGCACAGTCCTTGGTCTGTTGGACACCGCTGCGATCTTCACATCGAATCGCCTTTTGGTATTAATTCGAACAACTGGTGGTGTTGCCGATGCAGCGATGACAGGCATTGGCGCATTGCTTGGACCTTCCTGCGTTCCCGGCGTCGAGATGTAGCAAACATGCATGCCCCAAGACCCGACCCATTGTGCCGGGTTCGTGCCCATTGCCTGTTGGCCGGCACTCCGTCCGTTCACATAGATCCACACTGTACTGTACAGGAAATTTAGCGATAGAGCAGTCTCATATTACTGTTTACGCAGGATGTGGCTGTCCCAAATCTGGCCGCCTCGGAGCGGCTAGATAGCATCACAGTATTTTATTGAATCCTGTAGATCTCGATGCCAAGGCACAATATAAAGAGCCACTGCTCCGAAAATGGAGACGCCACACCGCCTGAGAGTCCTTTCTCATGCTTCAACCAACCGCCTGAACCAGTATTTGTCTTTTGTCTGCCCAATGCTCGGACTACTGGACGCCATCGCCACCCGTTATGCATGCTTCCAGGAATTCGCATTGTCTAGAGTAGAGTTCCATCCACTCACAGGTTAACGAAACACAGTACTGCATACTCCGTAGGAATTTGTGCAATGACCATGTCACGCATTTCGCCAGAGCAGTGCCAGATGAGCCACTGTATTTATGCAGAATCGTAAGCCAAAACATCTGCCACGCTGATAAAAATTCTTAGAAAGGAAAAAAGACGCGTAATTTGCACTGTTTGCCCAACCAATCCTTGTGTGACGGTGATACAGCAGGGTGCATGTTTGTCTCGGATGTTGGAATGAGCACCGGCCGAGTATTTGTGTGACGCAGTAGCTTCCCAATCGTTCCCAGATGCAAAGTGATCCCAAAGAATGCGAGACTGATAGCAGGGGAAGGCACGGTGAAGAGAACGATACTTTTTCATTGCTATACGGTGCACAAAGCTGCCCGGCTGTCGCCTCACTGATGACATGTTATGATATGTACTCCATTTTCTATCCGTAATGTTGCAGTATATACTATTGAAATGTCTGAGACATTCCAAACATCAAGGCGCTTCATGATAGACCTGGCCGGGTTGTTGGCCTCGTTGGGGGTTTGATTGAGTCCAATTATCAGCTGGCAGCTCTCCAGGGTACTGGGCTGTCTGCATTTGGCCCTGTCCCATCGGATCTTGTGTCTTATTCTGCTCGACCGGTGCATAATACTCGCTCTGTGCTGGCTGTGCGGGCGGTTGGCCTTTGGATCCTGCTCCCTTAAAATGTCTCCAGGCTAGAAATCCGGCTCCAGCAAGGACCAACAGACCTCCTATCGTCGCCCCCACCGCAATACCGGCAACAGCGCCACTGGAGAGCCCGGAATCCGCTCCAGAGGATATACCAGCTGCATCGGGTGTTGTGGACGGAAAGTTTGTTGCGGTGGACAAATCTGTCGAAGCCGTTGTCGCGGTCGTCGCGGTCGTCGCGGTCGTGGTCGTTATCGGATCGGTCGCTTGTGTAACATTGAAATAGTGCGACGTCGTGTCGGCCGACTTGGAGTTTGTTCCATTTGCGTAGATGGCAAAGTAAAAGACGGCACTCTGTCCGGTAGGGGCCTTGGTACCGAACCTTTGAATGTTTACTTCCCAGTTAAAAATTGTATTTTTCGAATGAACTACGAAAAGGGGCGTTAGTCGGCTGCGTTGCTTTAAAGAAATACAATACGCTACGCCACAATGCTTACCCAAGAGCGCTTGTTGGTTGGTTTGGCCTTTGGGAGGCTTTGGGTATTCCTGCCAGACGACCAAGTCCACTAGCTCTAGATTCGTGCTCCATTCGACCTTTACATTCTCTCCGGTCTTGTATACGGGGTTGTCGGTATAATCGTTTTTTGGCCCCGACGCTGGTGGTCTAGAAAATACCGTATTTGACCGAACGGCCGTGGTGAGGACCGTGAGCAGGCACGCGAGGGAAGTCAGGATTTGCATTTTCAGCGACGAGAGAAAAGTCAACAGCGACAAAAAAAAAAAAAGTAGTACTAAGATTGGAGGTTTACTGCCGCGTATCGTTACAATTGATTAATGACAGTCCTAGAAATTGAACGATGCCTCACGTGCTGGCGCACATTGTTTTAGCTGCGGCTTACTGATGACCCTCGTAATTATTTATACTGATGCCCATAAAATCAAGGCTATGCGCGGAATTCTGAGCACTGAGTAAGCACTATAATCACCGGAGGCAAATAGTCCTGTGGCCAAATACCGACATTGCGGGTTTAAATGAAGGCGGTCTCGTACTAAACACAAGTACTCCGTAGACCAAAAAGACTAATTAAGCGCCCGCGAGGTGGACTGGTTGCCTCTGATGGCCTTCGCTAGGCGAGCATGCGGTGGAAAACACACGTTGGCCATCATGGCCCACGCACCGCACCAACAACACTCAATTGAACTGGCCACAGCTATCGCATTTGAAGCCGAAATTCAACAAAATTAATACTATTAGCTAGCGAATTCAATATTCTAAATGCTGTGCGTTTTTTGTTTGATTCTATGGCGTTTTTTAGTCATATAAGCATAAATTCAATCCAACTATCAATAGTGCCATGAAAACGATTGCGCCAACCTTTTTCCACAAGCTCTAATAAATCACCTTCTGATAAACGCGGCCTTTTTTTAACATCTCTAGATACAGAGAGTCAGGCATTTTCTAGTATTTCTAGTAGAGCTAAATTCGAGCTTTATAGGCAATTAAAAAAAAGTGTTGTAGGCTATAGGTTTTTGGAGGTATTTTGGACCGTGTAATTTTCCCACCCGGTGGCGAGTAAGGAGCCTGGAGTGTTCCGTAGTCCACATGACATAACTATGAGCAGTCAGCATGGCGTGTGTGGTGCAGGGCTCCTGCTATTCTAATAAACTCCGCTGATAGGCGCATCACAAGCCCCGCTCGCTTGCCTCCTTCTCAGCTTAGTGGCTGTGGATATCGCCTTGGCTGCTGACGGGAAGCCTTGTGCCCGTCCAAAAGTCACAGGGGTGTTCACACCATCAACTTGAACATCGTCGCAACTCGCACTGATTTACTTGAACATTGCGTGGGGGCTGATGCGCATGCCAACAGCCAGAAAAGATGATGTTGACTGAAGTCGTTTCTTGGGCAAGCTCCGGTTTCTCGGCCCCCCCATCAACCGGCGACTGAACTCGATATGCTTTGCGCCCAAAACCGTTTGTATGATGAGGAGCGTCATGAAGGTTAAGCAATAGCGCAATGCAACTTGCCCTAGACCAAAATGATTGACAAAGCAGCGATCACGCAGAGTACATCCAAGCTCTACATAGTCGGAATTGGTTCACAATACCCTCCATTCGTTATAGTGCCCGAAAAATTTGACCAATTTGCCAAGCGTTTCTACGATATTGAGAAACCTGGGTTAGTTGCCACGCTGACGATACCGGACTCAACCCGTGATTTTAGGGCAAAATGGCTGACTTTGTGTGTTGCATAGCCTGAAGAAACTTCTAGAGATCAATCGCAGTACTGGTATCACTGGGCGGTCTGCGATACATTCTTTCGACCACGGCTTTGCTTGCGCTCCCGATCCCCCGACCATCGATGGCCTCGAACTTTTCTACCGTGAGCACGGAATCAGTCTAGCGACACAAGCCTGTCGAAAGGCTCTTGATGAATGGGGAGGGGATCCGAATCATATAACGCATACCGTAGCTGTGTCTTGTACCAGCCAGGGCAATCCTGGCTATGACGCGCTTGTCAATCGCCAGTTGGACCTATCACCTGCTACAGAAAGAATTCTGCTTCATGGTGTGGGCTGCGCTGGCGGACTGGCCATAATGCGAGTGGGCGCTCAAATCGCGAGCGGTGCGACGGCAAGAGGAAGGCCTGCTCGTATCTTGGCTTATGCCTGTGAACTTTGCACTCCTAATGTGAGACACGATTTGGCCGAGGCACAGCGGCTCCAGGATGCAGCCGACATCAGCATTGCCGCTGTGCTTTTCTCCGATGCAGCAGCAGCGTTTGTATTGTGCAACGAGTACGGCCTCTCGGATGGCACAGCGCCATTGTTGGAATTGATTGAATGGGGCAGCACGACCATTCCAAACACACTGCAATATCTGAACTGTTTTGCGGAACCAGATGGCTTTCGAACAATTCTTACACGCGACGTTCCCGTCTATACCAAGCGAGCCATTCGGCCGTTATTTGATCAGCTTAACCTGTGCTATTCTATGAGAACTCAGGCTGGCCTTGATGTCGACGACTTTGACTGGGCCTTGCATCCAGGTGGACATGCCGTAATCTCGGGTGTACAAGAAGACTTGGGTATCACAGACCATCACTTAAGGGCCACGAGGCAGATATTTCGGACAAAGGGGAACTCATCCAGCCCGAGCGTCATAGCCGTGCTGGATTTGCTGCGTAACATGGGCGGCGGAAGGGAACATATCGTCGCGACGTCTTTTGGACCGGGATTAGTGTGCGAAATGGTCCTTTTGCGGCGCTCGACGTGAAAAATCGACGTGAAAAATTAGTCTTCTAAGAGAGTCTCGTCTAGAGAATTAACTCGTTTTAATTGATACCCATGCCTTTGATATTGATGACGTATTGGGACTGGTGTGCCCAGCTCTGGTTGGTAATGACCTTGACCTCACATTACCTGCAAGTTTCAGACTACTACTCCTTGATTGATAAATGAAGAGACGAAATATGGTTTTCGAAAATATAAAATAAATACATAAGTAAAGTAGTTCTGATATCGCTTCATATGCCCTGACCCGCGGCACTATCCACCCATGTGTCATGGCACATTGGACAAGTGTCATTATAAATTAAATTTAAATTACATTTTTATTTGGCTTCGTATGACCATCTCTTATCATGCGGCCGGTTCCGACTCCTCGAGAATCGTCGAGAATTTGGTGAGGACATTCTTCAACGCAGGCCGTCGAATGGGCTTGCTGACAAAATCATCCATCCCTGACTCCATGCATTCCTTCACGTTGCTCTCTTCGGAAAATGCAGTGAGGGCCACAATTGGCGCGACATAGCCCATCTTGCGGATCAAGCGGGTCGATTGTAGTCCGTCGAGATTGGGCATCTGGACGTCCATGAAAATAAGGTCAAACTGCTGGTTTTCCTCCATGTTTGCCTTGACCAGCTCGTACGCCTCTTGACCGTCCTTTGCAATGGTAACGTTGTGTACCTTTTCGAGCTTGAGCATCCGGCTCACGACCTCAATGTTGGTGGAATTGTCGTCGGCGACGAGCACGCGAAGTTCTCCCCGGCCTGCTTTGTCGGCCTTATCGGCTTTTATTTTCTGAATGGCAGCTTTCTTTTGGTCTTCGGTGGTCGGCGGGGGAGTCGGGTTTGGGGCGAAGAACGGGGTGCTGAGGCCGACGAGACGCGGCTGGTTGTCTTTTCTGACTGTCGATATGTCGCTGTTCGGCTCTGGTGGCTCGTGGGCCAAAATGCTGCTTAAAGAGTTGCGGTGCGAGCCGCCGTTGGCGGATCCAGGACTGGGGGCTCTGGACCGAGTGCTGCTTGAGGCGGTACTTGGTGCGCGATCCCGCACATGTCTTAGAGGAATTCGCAGAGAAAAAGTAGATCCGACGCCCTCGGTGCTTGTGACGCTGATGGAGCCGTCCATTAGTTTAGCAAGCTGTGAGCAAATGCTCAGCCCGAGGCCCGTGCCGCCAAACTTCTTGCTGAGGCTGGAATCAACCTGAACGAACGGCTGAAAAACCTTCTCTTGCATTTCCTTGGGTATGCCTCGCCCGGTGTCTTCCACTTCAAACTCAAACATGTACGGTCTGGCATTGAGTCGGGGAGGTGTTGGTGACCGTTCCCTCACGTGGACGTGAGAGTTGGTCTTGGATAGCTTGAGGTTCATGTTTCCGTCTTTCCTCGTCGAGGCGCTCGTTGTGGCCTTGGAGATGGATGACTGTGCGGACCCTGCACTATTCCTATGTCGCGTGCGCCCAGCTCTCGTAGAGCTATTTCTGCTCGACGCTTTGCCTTCATCGCCGCTGCCGCTGCCGCCTCCTGGCTCGATCTCGCCGATGCAGCGAATCCGCAGCTGCACGCTACCTCCAGCCGGAGTAAACTTCAAGCTGTTGCTGACTAAGTTGATTATGACCTGCAGGATTCTGTGCTGGTCTCCCCAGAGATAGACGTCCCGCAGGCGGCCCATCCCTGGTGGCCCGAGAGCCGGCAATTTCGTGGCCATGCCGTTCTGGTCAGATATGTTGTTGACTGCTTCGTCGCTGTCGTAGCCGAAAAAGCTGACGTCGAACGCAATCTTGCTCTCGCGGACCTGTTTGTCGAAGATAGACAAGATCTGTGACCTGATCTCGCCGAGGCGGAACTCCTTGTCTTCCAGTCTGACCTGCTGGCTAATTTGGTTTTTGGAGAAGCTGAGAAGATCCTCCAGGAGGTGCAATAATAATTCTCCTTTTCAACGAGTCAGTAAACAACATCAAACAGCTTGGCTTCTGGCGGTTGAAGAAGAAGAAGAAGAAGAAGAAGAAGAAGGACGAGGAGGAGAAGAAGAAGGAGAAGAAGAAGAAGAAGAACTCACCAGATCTATACAGCGTTTTCAATGAGTGCTGTATGCGCAAAACGTCATTATCCTCCATGCAGACGGCACATATGCCCATGATGCCGTTTAATGGTGTTTTCAGCTCGTGAGAAATATTTGCAATGAAAAGAGTCTTGCTTTCATTAGCCGCCTCGGCAGCCTTTTTGCTAATCTCCAACTCTCGTGTTCTCTCGGCAACTTTTTCGTCCAAGGACGTGTATTGCGTGACCAACTCATCCGTCATCTCATTATATACACTGGTTAGTTCGGTCAGCTCGTCGGTGATGAAGTGTTTCCGTTCTTCAACCCGCCCAGGAATTTTGAATACACGGCGATGGTTGTCAATCTCAGCCTGTGTCATCTGCCGCCGTCTCTTCTTGAATCTTCGTCGTATGCTGGCGAAGAACCCCTTTATGGAGGCCGACGACAACGTCCCGCCAGAGCTGGGGCTGAGGTCCTCGTAGTCGCTGTACCCGTCATCATAGCCAGGTGGATTCATGGAATTCTCCGTTGCAATCTTAAGCCGCCGAATAGGTCGAACGCTAAGATGAGCGCAGGGCAGCACGAGCAGCATGGCCAGCCCGGCCGTCCCAAACACGCAGGCGAGCAGAATTTTCCGCAGCGTGTTGATAGGTCCATATGCCTCGCTTGCTGCCTTTTCCACAACAACTGCCCAGTCAACCAGTGTAGACTGCGGACGCGCCACACCAACCGCCACTGAAACGCCCCGCTCATTGGTAGATGACAAACACGCTCTGGCATTGTTTGGCTGGGAACCGAAAGAGAAAAAGCTATCCAGAGCGCTAGGATACTGCGACAAAGTGAACTGACCGCTGTAGTTCCCGTCTCCGTACTCCTTGTTAAGGTGACGTTCGGCCTGTCCGGGGACGTTGATAGGCGGAAGGATCAGGCGGACCGGCGAGTCGGCCAATGAAGCTTTGGTGGGCGTATATGTTCTATTGGCAGGAAAGACAGGAGGGGGGAAATGGTTGGAGGGAGTATCGGGGCCAATGAGCAGGACCATGCCGGTTGACCCGAGCCCTTCCCGCGATGACTGGACCTCAATCAGCGACCCGGCCGATATGATTAGCGTCATATAGCCTAGGATGAAATTCTGGATCACAAGCGATCGGACGGGTATAGTGAGGGACATGAGAGCAAAGGACTCGTTGACCATCATAGGGCCTAGAAGCAATCCGCCGTTATCGCTCACTCTGACGCCGGGAAAGGCATTGGCGCCCACAGCTGGGGTGGACGGCACCCATGGGTTCGGGTAGCCAAGGTTCTCGTACGTTACGTTCGGGTAGAGCGATGGCGGATACCCATACTCCGTATCGCTCAGGTTCACCCTTGACCCGTTGGGTGTCAAATAGGGCAACAGTATGTTCTGCTGCGTTCCCACACCGTCGCCCGTGACGTTGAGAAGACCTCCCGGTGTCCCACCAGTCTGGTTTCTAGAATATAACCTCGCTTGGAGCAAGCCAGTGAGGCGGCTCGCGCTCATGGCACTCTCCAAATCGGACCGAGCAGCCGTGAAGGGGTCGGTGCCATTATCGTTGTAGAAATCGACATAGGCCTGCTGGAGCAGGAGCCGGGTTGATACGGTCTGGCTGATGGTTCCGAGCAGGTTGAGCTCGGAGGCGATCCTGGAAGCTTTGAGCGACGCGGTCAGAGAGAGGCCGTCGGACTCGACGCCCGTGACGAAATTGTGGACGAAGATCCATGTTGGCACCGACACGATGGTGAGGGCGAGCAGGACGGCGAAGAGAACTAGCAGAGCAAGTTGTTCTCGAATGGAGATCCTCATCTTGGTCGGCCAAAAGAAGGATTCTGACGTGGTTTTGCCGCGGATGGCCAAGTTACCAGTGTCCGCGAAGCATTATTCGACGGTGCTGGCGGGTTCAAATGAAGTGGCAGCCTGTACTCTGCAGAGCGTCGCCATTCCACGATTGCCGGTCTACCGCAGCACCAGCCACAGGTGGCCGTCGATGTATTGATGCGTCGAGTCGTCGCTTGTTGCTCAGTGACAGCGATTTTTTTTTTTTTTAGGAGGGAGAGGGTGGTGTTGTGCCCTCTCGAGTGTCGGCGAATGGCGCGCGGCCGTTCGATCGGCTGCTCTCTAGACGGCGTTGTTACGGTTGCGGCGGGATTGTGGTTGGGACGGCAGCGTAGCCGGTGGGTAGCATCAAAGATCAATCAGCGTGTCGACGAATCCTCGCAAGCATGATCCCCGGCCTCAATGAATCCCAAGACGATCAGGGGCTGCAGGAAATGTAGCTGTTGATTGACTGGGAAAACCAGACAATGCTGTTGAAGCTGCGAGGCCGTTCCGTGGCAAGCAGGGGCTGAGGGCTGATACAAGGCTCCGCCAAAATAACGCCTGGTTCAGATGCTACTTGTCAGCTCTGCGCCGTAATCACGATGGACCGTGGTCTAGACCACTCAGCTCACTACACACTTTGCTCTACTGCTGGTCTCCCCTTCACGCTGTCAACCCAACATGTTTCTTCGGCGGCCACCCAACCCGA